>JAJIYU010021238.1:0-10105 GCA_030144865.1 Tinospora cordifolia | reverse complement strand
TCTATAATTTGTGCATGAATATTACGAGACTAATGCCCCACATATCTTCAATTATCCACCCAATGGCGAACTTATGCTCCTGGAGCATTTGTAGTAGCTTTTCTTCTTGAATCGATGTCAAAGAAGAAGAGATAATAACTAGAAAGGAAGGAGCTCCACCCAAATAGGCAAACTTCAAGTGATCAAGTAGAGGGTTCAAATTAATAGCCAGAGGAACATCTTGTGAAGCTTCAGGTTGTTAGAGATTCAACAAAGGAGTATTGTGCCATGTAGCTCAAGTGGTGAAGCTTCCAATGCAAGAACATTTAGTTTCTCATCTTTAGTCATAGGTTGAGTAGAGAAAATAGAATGAGAAATGCACCCAACCATATCATGTTGAGAATTGAACTCGTCCACCACTTCAATAATGTTCTCTTGCACTCATGTAGATCATTGGGGAATTTCATGGATTTATATAGATTGAAGACCACTTGTTCTTCATTTACTCTCAATGTGAGCTCACCATTATGTATGTCAATGAGCACATGGCCTATAGCTAGGAAAGGTCTCCCAAAAATTAGTGGTATCTCC
Organism: Tinospora cordifolia; assembly: GCA_030144865.1. Classification (NCBI taxonomy): domain Eukaryota; kingdom Viridiplantae; phylum Streptophyta; class Magnoliopsida; order Ranunculales; family Menispermaceae; genus Tinospora; species Tinospora cordifolia. The sequence continues at coordinate 9,535 of JAJIYU010021238.1, read as the reverse complement.
CCGTCTTCTTCCATGATCGAAATAACGAAATCTACCAGACAAATGGGCTTATCAACCTTTACTAGAACATCCTCAATAATGCCTCGTGGATAAGTGAGAGATCTGTCAACAAGTTGAAAAGTAATAGTGGTGGGCTTCATCTTTTACATTCCCAACCTTCGACACACTAGAATGGGCATAAGGTTGATACTAGCCTCCAAATCATGAAGTGTTTTTTCAAAGATTTCTGAGGCAATGTTATATGGAATAGTAAAGCTCCCTAGATCTTTTAATTTATGATGAAGCTTTTTCTGAAGGATGACACTGCACTCTTCTATAAGCTTCATTGTTTCAAAGTCTTCCATTTTACACTTTCTAGACATTATTTCCTTCATAAATTTGGCATAGTTAGGCATCTGTCATAATGTGTCTGCAAATAGGATGTTGATATACATTTTCTTAAACATTTCCAAGAACTTTGTAAATTGTTCATCCAATTTCTTTTTCTGAAATCTCTGAAGAAAAGATAGTGCTAGAGGTTCAAGGTCTTTGCTACCTTGAATAGTAATTTTTGCAATACTTGCATCTGTCTTTTGTTGAAGCTCTAGCTTCTTTATCTCAGTTGAGTTTGTCAGTGTAGCCTTTTCAGAATTGTCAGTATCTTCTACTACAATAGTGGGCTCGATGACAGGGGTGGACTTTGTAGTTCTTTCCCACTTCTAGTCATGATGGTATTGCAGCTTTCCTTTGGGTTCACTTGAACCTCCAACCCTAAAACTCTGTTATCATTTTTATCAACTCTCCCTATCTGTTTTTTGAAGAAACAAGCCTGCATATCGATCATTTTATCCATTTTGTCTTCTAAGGACAGCTTCTTATCATGTAGATTTGTCTGAGTTACAAAACCCAGTGGAGCTCGTTGTACATTCTTATTGTTTGCATAGGAAAAGTTTTCATGGTTACGAACCCCCAGATGGTAGTTCCTAGCAACAAAGTTTTCCTATTTCTACCCTTGATAATTGTTGAAATGATTCACTACATTTAACTGCATTATAAATGCTTCTTCTTTAGAGGAGATGTTATGTGCTTCTGCCATTGCTAGGATGGATTGATTCTGAGGGGCCTAAGACTGTCCACTTCCAAGCTTCTCATCCCATAAATTTATCCAGTGAGTCATAGAGGCTATTGGCGCTTGTAAAGTTGTAATCTCATCAACCTCATGGATACCAACCCCTTTTACTGATCTTGTTTCTTTTCCATGTCCATAAGCATTGGTTGTCATATCTTCAATAAGTTGTGGCCTCGGTTGTGAACTTCGCCATCAAGGGTTCTCCATTTGCTGAATCTACTAAGGCTATAGTTGGTGGAGTTAAGCCACTATAGAACATTTGCACTTGGAACCATGGGAGACAACCATGCTGAGGGCATCTTCTCAATAAATCTTTATATCTCTCCCAAGCTTCATAAATATACTCAAAATCTGATTGCTTGAACGAGCTAATCTCACGTCGAAGTTGATGAACTTTTGTTGGAGTGAAATACTTTTGCAAAATCTTTTGATCAATCTCTTCCCAAGTGGTGATGCTACCTGGTAAGAGTGTCTGTAGCCAAGTACATGCTTTATCCCTCAAGGAGAAAGAGAAAATCTTCAACCTTAGTTGATCCTTAGTCACACCATTCATCCTAACTGTATCACATATCTCCATGAACAAGTTCAGGTGAGCCATTGGATCCTCTGTTGCCAAACCCCCAAACTGTTGTTGTTGGACCATTATAATTAGAGATGGCTTGAACTTAAAGTTGTTGGCATTGATTGGTGTTCTTGCAATTTTAGAGTAGTTATTATTTAGCACTGCTTTGAAAAGTCCCAGAGTGGTGCTTCACCCTCATTGCCAACCATTGATCTATTACTCTCTGCCATATCTAACAATTGACCCCAAACTTCATGTTGAATCTACCTCAATGTCATAGAAAGGTCTGGATTGTTCAACTCAGTTGGGTCTCTACTCATCAACAAACTTGAAACATAAGTAAAGCAAAAAGATCAAGTGCATTCAATGAATTAAATTAAAGAAGAAAATAAGATAAATTATAACAAAGTTGCTTTAATTAAAATCTAGCTAAATTTAGTTAGTTTTAAGATTAATGAACGGTGTTCCCAACAACAACACCAAAAACTTGTTGCAATATCTGCAAGTATATAGTATCGCAATAGTAATACATAGTAATATACCGAATATCATCTTCAGATAATAGTTATTAAGTAATCTTAAAGCCCAATCTACTGCTAGTTTCGATTTTATTAAGGTTACATAATGGAATGCGACTTAAGCAAAATTAACAAAATCAAATCGATTTAAAACAATATGAATAAAGTATCTAGGATAGTAAAATCTCACATAATCCCCTTTAATTTCTATTTCAAGTAACTATTTCTTAATTTTGTAGGTTATAACACTGATCATTAAAATCCTTTCCTGATTATTTTAATACCTATTAGATAAATTCCTTAATACCCTATCTTGAGTGTATAGTTAACAAACTAATGTAATAGAAACCAATTTCATATGAAACCTCCTATAAGATCAAGGATCTCCTGATACAGTGATCTTTCTAGGTCTATACTTTGATGATCAAACTATTAAACTTCTCTACCGATTTAGTTTGACAATCTAAAATCGTCCTATCTATGACCAATAGAAAGAAAGTATTAGGAACACAAAGTATAAAACAAAACATCATAAATATATTAATCAGAACATGAAATAAAAGGTTCCTACAATCAAATTTACATCCAAAAATAAAATTTGCCTAGCCTGACATCGTGTTTATATCATAGAAATTGAATCAAACATTAAATAGATCATACATAGCACTGCACTCTCTCTAAATTTTGTTGTGCTCTCTACTCTGTCTCTATGCTCACTATCAAAAACCCAACTTTTCTAACTCTAATTCTATTTTCTATTTATACTAAAGCACTTAAAACCCTTAAACTATGAGTCACAAACCCTAAAAATAAGCCTTTAGTTGCACTACTGCAGTAGCAAATCATAGTAGTCTCAGGCACTTAAGATTCTAAAAAATCACGAGTTATGTTAGTAATCGCATTACCACAGTAGTCTTTCTGCAAGTTGAATTATCCCTCTGGTTATCATAGTAAGCTACCATGGTAGTGATGCCCTTTAGTAGTTTCTTCATTAGTTACCACAATAATGGGTCACGGTAATGTTTTTGCATGTTTTTCCTCATTTTAACAATCTAGTTACCGCTGCAGTGTGATCCTTTACTGCGGGGAGTCAGTAGATTTTCTACACTGACCTTTTTCTTCTATATATATTCGTCTCTACTTTATCTTAATCTACACAAGTAACTAAGAACCTTTCTCAGGCATTATATCACAAGTATAAATGAATAAAAATTATATTAAAATTTTTTAAATTTATGAATAAACATGCATTGCTCAGATAAATGTTTATTCATCTATGTATAAGCAAATAGGTCCTATTTTCTAAGTAACTCATGCAAAAACACTTATAAAATACCTAAAGTATCGTTAGTATGCTATGCAACTAACAGTGAGCTCATCTTTGGCTCATGCTAGGTTTTTTCTTGTTGTGCTCTTCCCTTTTGAGCTCTTCCCTTTTGAGCTCTCCTCAATCTGGGTAGGAGTTGTCATCACAAGATCTCTCACTTATGATTCAATAGTCGAAAATAAGATTCATTTTATTTTTTTGTAACTCATTTTTTAAGATTCTTTACTAGTTTTGCTCTTCATCATCTCCTGGTGATTGATTTTCCTCAATTTAACTTTATTTTTCAACTCCAATGATAAATTAATGTCTCTTGAGTTGATTTTAAGCTTCATTTGCTCTCCATAGGTCTCCATTGTTTGTATAGTAAGTCTGTGGTGATGTTCCTTTAATTCTCTACATTTCCATTTTTATTTATTTATTTTGTCTTTTGGTTTCGTCACCACACGAAATGATTATTGATCCACACACACATATGTATATATATTTCCTCAAGCATGAAGGTTGTAGGGGACCCTATGCCTGCATTTGATCTAAACAAAAGGTTACACGTGCCACTTTGCTGAATAAAAACGTATAGCAAATAACTCTTCACACTTCTCAACTCATAAACTTAATTAAAATATAGATTTGCTCTTTAAATTGTATTTTAATTTTTCATCATTAAATAAAATAATATTATTAAACATCTTTTGCATATTATTTGGTGTGCCAAATTGATCTAAATAACGTACTTTTATCGATAAAAACAATATGTGCTTTTAATACAGGGACTATGAATATATATCTTTAATTATTATTTACAATTTTTATAGGAATGTTGTAGATATGTCATGACTTGTTCATTTATCGTTATATTATTTGTTGTATATGATTTTTACTTGTTGTTTACACATCAACATAAATCTTTATTTTATTATTTGTAAGAGATTTGTCCCACTCTTAAATAAATTTATTATATGATTTACTTTTACTTACCTTTACTTCACGATGTTTTCTAAATATAATTTGTGCTTAATTTTTTGGACTATTAGATGTTGACAACAATAAATGAAAATGACTTCGATAATTTTGCTTTGAGGCCAACTCCAATTGAAGAGTATTTTATAACTGTATATGTATGTTGCATTGTAATACCTCAAAATTTTGTTGAATAATTAAAATAAAATAAAATAGAAACATTGTATTCACACTACCGTGACAATATTTAGAAAACTTGCACAAAAAGGATTTTAGAAATTTTCTAAATCAGCTATAAGAAGCTTCTAATGCATGAACAACTTCTAACACCTTTACTTACTAATTTTTCTACTTAAGAAACAAATAAAATAGAAAGGAGAAGCATTTTAAAAAAGGTCCCTACAAAGAAAACAACTCAAAACTTCCTTCAAGTTGTCCACTAAAACTTTATATAAACTCAAGTATGAATACTATTTTCTTCATCTCAACAAGAAAAAGAAAATTCTCTTCTTGCTCTTTTTGCCTCCCTCTTGACATCCTTTTTATTCTTTGGTTGTTCTAGACAACAATTAGAGTAGTAGAAAGATAAAGAAACATAGTCTTACACAAATTTTGTGCTAGAAGGTGTGTTGAGCAACTAAGGAGATTTAAAGGTTTAACAAAGGTTTCAAGGAATTTGAAATTATAGGATTAAGCATAGAAAATTGAAGTGATTTCTAGATTTTACTTTATTATTTTGATTCAAGTATCACATGCATGAATGTTTGCTTAATCTAGAAATATGTCATGTACCCACATATTTGATTCAATGTTATATGCATGCTTAGTTTCAAAATATACCATGCCATACCATGAAAAGTGCAAGCCTCACTATATGTACAGATGAGTAATCTACGTGATGTTATGATCATTGAATGCCTTGTTAACATGCTCAATATGCTTACATGCTTATTCCTGAATTTACGTTGTTATTAATGTGATTTGATAATAAGGAAGGATTAACGAAGATTTTCAAAAACATATTTCATTGTGAGTGTTTCAAACAAGTATTTTCGGGATGTAAAGTAAGGCTTCAGATTTAATTCCACTTCATTAATAATAAGTTCGAAGGTCCGGATTCGACCTCATCCCCTAAATATGGAACATTGAGGCGTATTTCCTTTGCTCTTAATGTCAACTGTAAACAAATAACTGTTTGAATCACTTAATCTTTTAAAGTGCTTGTCATGTATGTGTTATTTGTTTCAAAGTAACAAGCAAAATATTTGGAATGATCCACTACGCTTTTGAGCTCACCCTCCTTTTTATCTTTTAGAAAATTTATGTGGAAGCTACGTAGTCAAGTTAAATCGTAGTATTTTGAAAATGTTTAAATTGGCATATTAACCCTAATGTTTTCACTAGGTTTTCAAGTTTAAAATCAATGTAATAAATTGAGGGATTTATAGCTATTGACATGATTTATTTTTTAATGAATGACATGGATTTTTTTATTAAATGATTTTCAAGTACATGATATGAATTGATGTTACTCATTAAGTCTCATAGAGTTGAGACAGTGAAAGAAAAAAAAAAGAAATAATGTGACACCGCCTGCCTCTCGGGTGGCCCACCTATCATTGTAAGACTTGAGGACAGTATGGTAATTATGCCCTCTAAACCTTGTGGGCCCAAGGACGGGGAGGCAAGGTGTTAAATGCACTATGAGTTTGAAAAAATAATTAGCAAATTAGAGTGGACATTCAAAAAAAATATTGTCCAAACAATTATATGATGTGCGGCACTATAGTTTCTCAAGTATGTATATCTTAAATTGTCACATCCAAATTTTTTTTTTTTAACGAAGAACACTATAATGGAGTGTATCTTACCTAGAGGAAATAATTTGTGTCACAACACAATAGTCTGACTTGAACATGACATAAAGTGTAACACCCCGCTTCCACATCCCTGGCCCCATGTCATACGACATGTTGATCCAATCTGCACATGCGCATTAGGTGATGGCCACCCAAGAGGCTGACAATGTCACGTTATTTCATTTCTGCATTTTTCTTTCACTGCCCCAACTTCATGAGATTTACTAAATGACATTAGCTCACAAGATATAAGTGAAATCATTGATAAAATAGATCAATATCATTCGGTTAAAATTTGATTAGTCATGAGGTACAAAGACCCTCAATTTATTACATTGAGTTTACACTTTAACTTAATGGAAACATTAGGGCTAATATGCCCGACTTAAATACTTCATGAATATCAAAAAAATAAACTTTGACTACGCAGCTCTCGGTCAGAAAATTTCTGAAAGATTAGAAAAAGAAGGGTGTGCTCAAGAGTTCAGTAGATCATTCTAAATATTTAACTGAATATTTCAAAATAAATAGAATGTACATAATAAAATATTTTAAAAGATTAAGTGATTCAAACAGTTGTTTGTTATCAGTTGACATTAAGAACAGAAAGGAAATACATCCTAGTGTTTTAATTCTAGGGAGAGAGGTCAACTATAGACACTCAAGTCCCTCATAGTTGACGTGGGGTTAAATTCGAACCCTTAGTTCACATCACAACACTAGATTGGATTACTCACGATATGTAATATCACACATTGGTCCAACTCCAAGGAGATTCCTAGGCTAAATATGCATTCGAGGGTGTCTCATTGTGTCGAGCGCTTTTCAGAGACTCAAGTTAGAGTCTTGCTAAGAACATAACCCTACACCCAATCAGTGGTGGTTAAGGTGGGGACAATATCGGTACATAGTAGGGCTGGGTTGTTACAAATGGTATTAGAGCTGCTCTGTGTGTACCGGAGGTGTGAATCTCGAGGACGTGATTGCTCCTAGGGGTGGATTATAATATCCTATATCAGTCCAAATCTAGGGAGATTCTTGGGCTAAATGTGCATTCGAGGGTGTCTTATTGTGTCGAGCACTTTTGGGAGACTCAAGTTCGATTCTTACCCAAAACAAAACCCTGCACCCAGTCAGTGGTGGCTAAGATGGGGATAATATCGTCATGGTAGGCCCAGGTTGTTACACAATAAAAATTTGTCATCGTGTTAGTACGTAATTATGATCTTTGTTATTGTTCCTTTAGTGATCACTCATGTCAGTAATAGTTAAAAACATGTAAATAATCGTTTAAACATCTAAGCATGATATTCATATCAACAAGCAATCATGGCATCACATAAGTATATACCATAAGGCATGCATTTGCCATTCAAACATGGCATGTAAATTCATGGCATAATTCTAAGCTAAGCAAACATCCGCACACATAATATTTGAATCAAAATAATAAAGTAAAATTTAGAAATCACTTTCACCTTAATCGTTCAATCCCTTTGATCCAAGCTCTTAAATCTTTCACCTTGAAAATCAAGACTAATGGGTTATTCATGTGTTTCTAAAATTCATAAACCATAATTTAATGGTCTTTCATCCTATATAGCCTATAATATGCGAGAACATCACCCTAGATGAGTCTAAGTAGGGTTTCAGGTCTATGTACCGCAATAGGGAAAGGGCTTAGTGCAATAGTCAATGTGCACTAACGAAAACAAGATTTGCATATGCATCACCGTAATAACCAGAAGACGTTTTCAAAAGTTGGATACACAATCGCAGTAGGCTACCGCAATACTCTAAGTGGATTTTTCCCAGAAATAGGTGAAAATGATGACACTACCACTGTAGCCATGATCAGCACTGCAGTAGTTTACATGGGAGTGGTTTTCTGGGTTTGTTATTGTCATTCCTAGCTCTTCGATGGCCATGGTATCCTACTAGTTTGACTTCTAGACTATGAAACATGAAATTGAGACTTAGATAAGATGGTTATACCTTCGTTGCACCCTCAAATCTCTCTGTTGCTCCAAAAGAATGCCCCCAAAGTGTTTTTACTACAAAACACTGGTTTTTCTCCTTTCTACTACTCTAATTGTAGTTTAGAATAGCTAGAAAACAAAAAGAATGCTAAAGAACTATTGGGAGAGCAAGAAGAGAACTAGTTCATTCTTGCTGAGATGAGGAGAATGGCTGCTCAGTCTTGGGTTTATAAAAAGTTTCAATAAGCATGATTTGGAAAGTTTGGGTTGATCCTATTTTGGAACCTTCTCGATTCTCTACATCTCTTGATTCCCATGCACCAAAGAATAACAATTATTAGTTTTAGAAATTGTTAACAAGTTAGAAACATTCCACTATCATTTTGGCAACTTTCCAATTAATTTTTGCGTAGTTTTACACGCATTACCACGATAATCAAACTTGGTTTCCATTTCAATTTTTTTGGGCAATGAGGCATTATCGCAGTAGGAAATCCTCTATTGCGATAACCAAAGCATGGTTGTATTTTCTGGGCATGTTTCACTACCGCAGTAGCCAATGGGCATTTTTGTTGTTGTGTTCTATTTTTTACTTCAATTTTCTGGTCTTTTTGCACATTGACTTGTACTTTGTTTGCATCATAATTTTCATGAATTTCTTATCATGTGCCCATCTTGAATTATTTTATTTTATTTTATTTATAAAATTTTGTACAAATTTTGGGTGTTACATAAAGTTAATAAATTTGAGTTTAAAATCATGAATTTTTGAATCCTTCTATTAAATGGCAACCCAAACCCCATAGCTACAAATTGGTAATCAACCATTCTGTATAAACCCTACCTCAACTATGCATTGATCTAAAATTCTTGTTTTGATTTCACGAAAGCAATAAAATTTTCAATTCTGTAACATTTTCATGTCTTAATTGTATTTTCTAGTCCAATAAATCTTTTTCTAGATAATGCCACTTACCAAATCTACATCCCATCAAATGTTGGCCAAGAACTTGATAGCATTAAACACAAAAAATTAAGAACAGATCAATGCTGAAATAATTCAATAATTTATACGTAATCACCACCAAACGAAAAGATTACATAGCAACTAAACACACAAGATAATAGAACATAAAAAATCCTCTTGGATTGCATGAAAAGTTAATCCTCCTTCAAGTTGATCTTCTATCCAAAGCTAAGCTTAGCCTCCATTTCATTAAAAACT
>JAJIYU010021237.1:0-10106 GCA_030144865.1 Tinospora cordifolia | reverse complement strand
AACGAGATGATAAAAAGATGTTACCCATGAAATCTTGTTGTCATAAACTTGATCCTCTTTTAAATGGCAGTATATTTGTTTATCTTTTACAAGATAATGTAAGGTGATGGCGATGTTAGAGGAATCACCAAAAATTGATCAAGAGTTAGACACAAAATTGAGATTGAATAGCTAAAGGACTTGAGGCATGTTTCATTTTCATATGACGATTTCAGTGTCTTTGCTTCACAGTATATATATATATATAGAGGTAATATGAAATCATGAATTGTATATGCACATTTTAACTGAAATCAAAGCTTTCTACAGATATTTGCATGACTTTCTACAGATAAATTGGGGCGTCCTTATTAATTCCAATTCATTTACAAACAGCATGGCCACACTTTGCAAAGAACAGGTAAATGATTTTGCTTTCTAAATGTGAGTTAGACGCACACACAAGTACTAACTTTCCATGCGAGGCTTGTGCATGAACCAAGTTCAGTCAATCTTCTCTAGTATCTTGAAACCATAAGCTTCTAAAATACCCAATGCTGCAAAGCCACAACAATTTCTTTGTTTATGATTCAATAGAGAAACATACTAACTTGTATAGAGCTCAAAAAAGAACCAAATAATCATCGAATTAGTTGTTAGTTTGAAAATTATCAGAATTTTGACAAGACCAAGGATTTTGAAGAAAATTTGTATTCAGAAATTTAAAAAAAAAAAAGATATCATTTCCATATACTAAGCTCACCTGGTATGTAGACTTCAGGCTCCAAAGGCCTGATAACTCCTTTGGACTTGATCTTATTCTCTAGTAACAGCTGCAACATTTGACATATATAATTTATTTTTTGCAGGAAAGATCATGAAATTTGAATTCTGACGATGATTGAGACCCTTAGTCTTGAATCTTACCAGAGCTCCAATGGCTGCTGGAATACCCACAGTTAGAGCCATTGCAGAAGCTTTTGCCTTCTCTGTAGTCCTTCCAAATTCCAAGAGAGTTACTCGATGGTTTTCTGCAGGTTGACCATCTGGAAAAACTACTTCCACTTCATGATGCAAAAGTACCATGTCCTGAGATAGACAGCACCAAGTTGCAGTTAAGAACACCTTGGAGTTTTCTATTTGCACACAGGACTTTCGCAAGAAAATCAAATCCCAAGCGCAAAATTAGTGTTTCTCTGAATCCAAGTCATAGGTGCACAACAAATAGGAAAAAAGAAAAAGAAAAAGAAAAAAAAAGACTTTCTGAGATAAGAATTTTTTTTTTCTTTTTTTTATTTTATCCAAGATGAGACTAAAGCTACATATACATACAATACCTGAAATACATAAAACTACCTGTTCTGTTTTGGAGTATGCCAATCTCTCTTCCATGCATAGACAGGTTACATCAAATGCACTTTGGCAGGAAGCAGGAATTTCCTCATGCTTGTTGAGGCCCAAAAACCTATTCCATCATGAAAGAAAAGTTACTCTTCGGATGTAAATGGAAAATTTCCTGCTTGTGAGATTGCATCTTTGTATAAATTCTTCAATGGCTGCTTAGTTTGAAATATGGAAAAAGTGAATAGCAAACTGAAACAATGTGCCTAGTTCGTTTCCCTGAGGGTGTGTTCAGTAGGTGAGAAAATACAGATTTTCACGAGAAAATTGGTGATTTACTCAAACTTTTCAAGTATTTGATTGGCAAAAGAGCCGGGAAATTTTCATTTCCCTCGCATAGAAAATGTTTCAACAACTGAATTTGAAGATGTCATAGTTATGTGTTTGAATAACCAAACAACAATAAGAAGATTTTCTCATGTCGAGACAAACATTATTTTTATTTTCTGGAGAAACATCCTGCAACCTGTTTATGGTGGTCCCCATGAATAATGTGAAATGGAAGTGCAGAATTATCAGAAAATCAGATGGACTTGACACTGGAACACCTGATGCAGAATTATAGAGATTCAGATGGACTCAAATATTTAGAGCGCCTGATGCACTATTAAGTTCCTAACTGCTGGACTACAAAAAACTAGTTCTTACTTGATAGTCTCTACTGTCTTCTCTGCGCTGGCTGTTTCTTTGCAAATGCCAAGAGCAACTAGCTTTTCCACTAGTTCCTTCTCATCTACTTTCACCAAGAGACTCTTGGTTTCCTCCTTTTTTTTCAGAAGTTCAAAAAGAAAAGCATCAAATGTAGGCCTGTTTGACTCTTGCAACATAGGATGAGCTTCATTGTCAAAAAGACCAATCTTTCCGAGGCTTCCCATTATTTCACTGAATCCTACACAAATGAAATTCCAAAATAAGTTTAAGAGGAGATGAAGCCTCCACAGCTTCACCAAGGTTTAAGAACTCTACTTGAATCAAACTTGATCCTTGCCCCAGGAAAAAGAAGAGCAATTTTTCCCAGGCATAAAGGTGTTGGTTCTCCAAGTGCTTGGGAAGACCAACATGCACTCTTAATCACTAATAAGCATTTTGAGTAAAATCCAGTTTTTAAACCTTGGTAAACATTTAATTTAATTCAAACACAGATCATGCCTTCATAGCGAAGAGTTCCACGGAAAATGGTTGATGCTTCTTGTGCGATTCCATAAAGGTCACCATAGACCAAAGAGTTTCGATTAGGAATACACTCCAAAGCAAATGCAGGAAGATCCAGTATTCGAAATCTTGAAGCTGAGTCATAAAGTTTGTCCCCTGCAAATTTTTATTATTATTTAAAACAGCATAGGATGATTGGAATATTTTCTTAAAAAGCATCTATACAAGCAAAGAACAGTCGTTTGTATGCAATGCACTGTGAGAAAACTTTTTTCTCAGCATGTGGCCATTATAATGTCTATGAACTGTATCCACAGATTCTTAAGATATGTCACAGAAAATGCATTACATGCTTAGTAATAAACAGCATAGGAAGGGTTTCTTGGTGTGAAAGCCTTTTGCCACCTCAGAGCTGGTGGCTGAATATGATTAGCGCTTTGTTTCATTGATTATTTTGCTAGTTTATTCATGTTACTCTTCCGATTACTGTTCAGCTTACAACATCAAGATGTATTCAATCAGGCATTGTAACTTTGATGAAGCTGTTTCTTTTAGATGATTATCTCTTTAATCTATTCATCACACCTTCCTATTTTTAGTTCCAAATGGTAGACCTTTTCTTTTGGATAAATTTTTCATAAAAGCCAATTGGATGCTTCCGTGCTGAACATAAGAATCGCAGGCACTGGTAATGTGAATAAACTTTTATATATCACCACATATACCTGGCATGCTTTTACTTAATTAAGCAGTTAAATTTTTCTAGCCATAGACTTACCATCAACTCGTACAATTTCTCCAAGAGACTTGTAAGTGGCTGGATTGCACCCCGCTCGAATAACTCCTGCAGGATTCCAACTGAAATACCAAAATATGTTATTATTTTCTAAATCATAGATGCTCCAACAAGACCGACAACTGCCCATTAAAAAAATAGTGAAACAATGGAACAAACCAAGCAAAAATGTTTACAAGAAGCAAGCACACACTGGAGACCTTTAATAGTGAGATTTTAATACGCGATAACCAAAATGACAAATTGTAGGATAATTCAAGGTTTGGAGTAAGGATATCTAGATAGAAAGACAACCAGAGCAGATAGCCATGAAATAACGAACTGCTTATTAATATCTCAAGGCTCATATATCAAATTATGAGTTCATAATACATTAACCATGTGCTCTGTTAACAAGTTAAATTTATTCTTTGTAACAATTTGACATAATATTTCTTCAGAAATTTGCTCACAGAAACACTCTCTTAGTCATCATATGTTGTCTCCACTTTCTAGTCAAGTAAGTCAAGACAGATGAGAGAGATCAACTTTTTACCTACATGGCAGAGTATACAATTTTTGGTACTGAGTGAAAGATGGGAACCTACCTAACCTAAGAGGCATAACCACTTCATTTAGGGGGTGGAGTGCCTGTTTCACAGAAGCCACAGCCTCTCCTTGGGATGGCCTCAGTAAATAAGAGGCTTTATAGCACAGACACAAGGCCTTACCTTTAAAGAGCCAACCCTTCATGTTAGTTGTTAGATATAAATCCTTTTCTTAAAATATCGTAGAAGAGAGCTACAAAACTAGTGATGCTCTGCTGAGTATAGTAGGCTTCCTTAAAAAATACACAAAATATGAGTGCAACAGATAGGAGGATGTTGAAATAGATAAGTGAACAACAGTAAACATGATGATCACAAACAAATCATTTGTATGAGTTAATAATGAGACCTGTGAAAGAAATATTAGTTGAATTAGTTTGTCCATGGACACATACACAAAACACTGCAGTAGTGAGAAGTAGTAAGCAATTCAATTTTAAGGTTTCAAAAACAAATGTGTCAGCCAAAACTAATTCCATTGGACAGGCAAGTAGAAGCATGAGTTTATCTAATGTAACTTTGGAGGGTTAGCAAGTAGAATTAATAAAAGTAATACATAGCTACGAGAACTAGAACTAGCCTTCCAATCTCAAGCATTCTGATCGAAAGTATACACAAACGTGCTCTTTTTAAATAGTCACAGGCTTGTAGAAGTCAAGCTTAGCAAGTTTGAACAAGTGGAATTAAATTATGGACATTGGACACGAACAAAGGATTCAAAATTAAGACAGCCAACATTTCCTTTGTGTTCTAATGTTGTGATGGAGTGAACATACTAAGAGGTTTCCAAAAGGAAATTGTAATTATTAGACATTTGTGCAAAACTATGACTCAAACCACCTATCTAAAATATGCATGAGCCTTCTGCAAATAAGACTTGAGTCATCCAACCACTATTTCCTTAAAAACACCTTTTTAATTTTATTAGAAGTCAAGGACCAATACTGTTTCTTTAAAAGATAATCAAGGAATACCTGAATTTGTATGCCAGTGGATTATTTGCAGCAGCAGGTGATGGAAGTCCACCACAGTATGACTGAAAGGACTTTATTCTTCCGCCTCCCTCATGTGCCTGGTCAATTATCTTCATTGCAAGCATATGATCTGAAAATTCAAACATTTTCTAAAACACTCAGTTTACAATTGTTTTAAATATGAAATTATAAGTATACATAGTAAAACTTTTAACAGGTCCAAGTAGAGTTTTTACCGAGTTAGCTACCAAAACAAAAGAATGATTAGAGCTTTTGTCTATTTGCTAGGCCAAATCAATGTTCCAATAACTTACCAAATGAAACTAATAACTCAATAATTTTTGAAAATGAATTGAGAAACTCGTGAAAATCCCTTGATTAAAGCTATGATGTACTGGTTTGTATAAATAAGTAATCATCCAACTTTTTATTCTGTTTAATTTCTCATTTAAAAACATGTTGTCACAGTGAACTGGCTTCCATTTTTTAAGACATGATGGAAATATGCAGCAAAGCGTTCATATATTACACTGGAAATATGCCAACAAAATATTGAATAAATCCTTAAAAATAAAAACATTATTTTTTAAGCATCCAATCAATCAGCCTTTGTGTAAGATACCTTTTAGATGTATTTATGGTGGCCAAAAAGGCAGTGAAGGAGTACAAGGTATTCAACAAGTTGGGGTTGGTCTTCAAGGCTGACTTGCCAAAGCTTATGAACTGTAAACTGCAATTTTCTCAATGTCTTCAAGGTGAAAAAAAAATTTGGGGAAAGGCGGAGGAATAGGTATCAGGTTCCATTTGTTAGATGACAGTCCACGGTGAGCACTAGGAGGTGGAGGCTGGAGAGGGAAATTTTCTACAAGAAGAGAATTGATATAGGAACTCACTCTCTTGTTTTATTCACCATTGTTAGGTATGCTTTAAGCAGGACGGTTAATAGAGCATACAATTTCTCTATGATCAATAGCTATTAGGGAAGCAAAAGCTGGAGGGATCCTACTTTCAGTATGCAAGTGATATTCTCTTTTCTTTCAAGGGAAAGAAGATTATGTGTTGGAACTCATTAGAATTCATTATTGAATCCAAAGATGAAGAGAGAAACAAAGAAGACCAATACAATGTAAACAAAAAGTTTGAGAGTGAGCATTGCACAATCTCCAAGATCAATTTTTGGAAAATAAATGGGAATTGCTTTGGTTAGGCATCTGGACTCAAGATCAATTTGCAAAAATGCCACTTGGCTGGAATCAATGTGGATAGAAAGATCAATCAACGGACTGCTTGGGAGGTTGCTTGTGCAATTTAGAGAATGGCCATTAAATTATCTAGTGCTACCCTTAGGGTGCAATCTCCTTAAGGCTAATTCTTGGAGTTTGATACTTAAGAAAGTAAGTAAAAGATTAGAGGGTGCAAGTGCAGTATCTTATCAAGGGGAGGATGGTTGGTAGTTAAAGTATGGTTTCTCCCAATTCAATCTGTTCGATTTTCAATAATTCAAAATTCCTTTAGGATTGGCTAATGAAATTGAGAACAAGATCAGGACTTTCTTACGGAAACAAGATGAAGTGGTGACATTCATTTAAAGAATTGGATATTGGTTCGTCTGCTTTTGTCAAAAGGTGGTTTGAGAGTCGGTTACATTGTTTAGAGAGATATAGTCCTCACCACTAAGTGGCTATGGAGATCTGCTCATGATAAGGATGGCTTGTGGGCTAAGCTTTTCAGAAGTATGTCTCTCAACATTAGGGGAGAGAAAGAATTTGGGGCTAGAATCACTCATTGATTTCCATGGAAATTCATCACTTCTTTGTCTTCATTTTGGCCTACATTTTTCAGTCATGGTGGGGAATGGGTGCTCTTTTAGATTCAGGAAGGATATTTTAGCTGCTGCCTCTCGTCTTTCATCCATTTTCCCTAGACTCTTTCACCTGTCACGTTTCTGCAACCACATAATCAATTTCTTTGTTTCTAATTCATCCCTTTCTAGTTTTTATCAGAACCTCAACCTATCTAGAGTACCCTCCTCCCACGTCCTTTCTGACCATGAACAACTTCTCTTGATACTTAATAATTTGTTTTCGTATAGTCTCCATAAATTATCTTGTTCCCTTGACCATTCTAGGTAATATTCTGTTCCATACTTCTTTGCCACTTCATTGATGATGTTTCAGTCTCCCCTATTCCCCTCCTTTTCCCTTCTTTGGGATGCTCAAGTTCCATCTACGGTTAAGTTTTCGACATGGCTTTCCTTCACCTGAGATTGCTGACCATGGATGTGTGGCAGAAGAGAATTGATATTGTGTCCAAATGGTCGATGTTTCAGTCTTCATCATCTACTGATGAATGTTTGTCCCTCTCACATTTCCTCATGGATCCCTGAGATTGACCAATGTTTCTAGGACTGTGATCTTTACAACTGTTTGGTGTATATGGTTAGAAAGGAGGAAAAGGATTTTCACGAATATCTCCAGACGTGCAGATGTTAACGTGGAGAATATTATATCATTGGCAGCTGGAAAGATTTCTTCTTCAAAATCGTCTGCAGGTTTTTCTATTGCAGAACAATTTAGAAATTGGTCCAGCTGTTTGTAATTGTGCTGATTGTTTCTTTGTTTTGAAGGATGACTGGCTATGCCTTGTCCGCAATATTGGTGTGTAGTTTTGATGTTTAGCTGCTGGGAGGATTTCTGGTCCTCTCATTCTTGTAATCTCATGGTTCATTCAATAAAAGTTTCATTTCATCTCAAAAGACAAAAAAGGCCATAAATTTTGATATCAAGATTTGAAGTTCAGGTGACAGCATGAAGAAAAGTAATCACATATTGGACATTCTTATTATTTTTAGTTAATGTCAAATTGTCATATAACCCATCAGCAGGATTCAGAGAACTTAAACTGTTTGAATATCTAATTTGATTAACTGGAAACTCTGAGAAACAGCTATTTCCTTCCGCTTCTCAAAAACTTAGCAATACTACTACACAACTTAGTTGAGGAAACTGTATCACCACAGTTTCATGGTATTAACACATAGATTAATTTGGATTGGTTTGGGATCGAACCTAGAAAAGACCATTGCGAGCTAACCCCTAATACCATAAAGGCTCTAGTTTTCTTATTAATACAATTGTTTTGTTTCTTCTCAAACAAAAATTTGGGAAAAAAATGTAAACACCACATGCAATGCAATATCTAACTTGATATGCTTTATTGAGCCTCCATTTATTCGTTATAACTTTTAAGTTCACTGGTAATATTAGATTGTAGATATCTACTTGCACTTGGTAAGTACTTACTTTTCCCCCATTAGTTATCTGATTGTGTGAGTCCTACTCAAAAAATTAATAAATAAATAAATAAAATAAAAGCTTAGCTTGGTAATGAACTAATGTAGACTATCAAAGCTTAGCTATTCTTTGAAACAATTAGCAAACTAGAATCTGTGATGTGCAAATTATAAAGTTATGGATCACTATCACTACCATATATGTAAAATATCCAGTAAAGTACCTATAAATAATAAATACAAAGAATTGGAAAATAAGTCATCAAATACTTTTCCCTAGTTAAAAATATATTACATGTTAAGATGAAGAACACAGATTCCAGCATGAATGGAATACAGAACAAGTGGTAAATTAAAATATTTCTAAAATTGCTAAAGTGAACAGAAATGCTATCGAGATGCTTCCTGCTAGACCCTTGGATTGTGAACCCAAACTAGGGCTACCGTTCAAGTCCAGTACGCCAATCATCTAAGTCCTCCTCTCAACTGTCTAATACTAAACAACTCCAAATTTTGCCACATGATGAGTTTGAGAAAGAAAGTGGCCATCACCTAATCGGGTATTATGTTACCATTCATAAGAAATGAGGTCACCCGTGAACGCCTAAAACCGACAATATGTTTCATGATGAGGTTCCAGATGAGCTTGACGCTATCATTGACTTATTGTTGCAAATTGCAGAGCTTTCCTGTAATAGTTTGGTTAATCATTCTACATGTAAATCTCCTTTTGGGATTGTTTATAGTTATCATCCTCATCAACCTAGTAACTTCATTCCTATACCTCCTAATTGTCACCTTTCGGCTTCCATTAAGTCCTTTGCTCGACACATTCACAAGTTACATGCTAATATTAGGAAGTGGAGAATTCTCCACTCTCTCCTTCCTTGCGCACTTGGCTAATTGATGATGTCCAATCTTTCTTATTTATCCATTTTAGAAACCCAAAGTGCCCTTAAAAGTTATGTTTGTCTGCCCTTTCTTGTTTTCATTTTTGTTTTCGTTTTTTTTTTGTTTTTTTGTTTTTTTGGAAAGGGCCTTTGCTGGCTCATTACTCTAGGTAGGATCGGCATGGCTGATGTTATGGAAAGAAGATTCCCTCAAAGATGCTTTCTTTGAGTTGGTGCTGCTTAGGCAAGGAAGAGAGCAAGACCATTGAACACATGTTCATCAATTGCAAATTTGCTAAAGTGGTGTGGAGCCTATTGGCTATAGGATGGTTTGCTTTCCTTCACTAGAATGGACTTACTTCAATCTGGCGAGACACTTTTTAGCTAGGATGTGGGTATGGTTTTGTAGGAATGTTACTTATCATTAGACTATCACTTTTCATGTCAAATCTGGAGTTTGTGGATGGAGCATAACAATTGAATCTCTAAGTATAGGGAGAGAAGTGTTCATTAGTTTAGGGCTCCATCTTCATTCTGGATTCTCTTTGGACTTCAGCCTCTAATTCGTCTAAGAGATATTCTAGGGGTCATGTGGTCTTTTACTTTTAGGTTTCGTATGATGATTTTTTAAAATACCACATGCAAATCAGATCCAAAATTATAAGATACCAAATTAGTTTTTTTATAGACAAGGTTTTTTACACATTTTTGTTTTTCATTTTATTTTTCTTAAGGCTTACATGAGAGGTTGTAAGCTAGTAAACCCCATGTAGTTGGAAAAAAGGCTTAATTGAATTGATAATAAATTTATGAATCCATGCATAAAATTTAATTTAAATATCAATCAACATGTTGACTAGTTTGATGACAATAAATGTCAAACAGTCAACAACTTGATTGACCTTCTTAAGAAGAAAACTGACAAAATATCTTTTTCACTTTAGCTAAAAGAAGTGTTGTATATAAAGTCATTTTATAATTGAAACCGTTTCATGTAGGTGGCTATAAAAACAATAATAATAATAATAATAATAA
>JAJIYU010021236.1:0-10112 GCA_030144865.1 Tinospora cordifolia | reverse complement strand
CTCTTTCTTTCCTCCCCTTCTTTTCTCGAATAAGAGTGGCGAGCAAAAGAAGAAATGAGTCAGCCATTTATAGTTGCTCTTGGTTGTGCTTGGGGTGGGGCCATCACCATTAATGAGGACATGACCTCATTCCAATTAATCTTATCTACATCTTATTATTTCAATTTCTCTCAATATTTTTTTTCCTTTCCTTTCGATCAATATCCACTCCATCCCGTTTTTCATCCACAAATAATGACTTTAATTTTATTTTATTATTTTCTTTTCATCACCTATATATATACTAATATATATATATATATATATATATATCTATATATGTACTCATGGCAATCAATTCATTTATTTTTCTTTCCTCCCAATAAATAATTATTTCATTGTTTATTATTTATTTTAATTTCTCAAATAATATATTCACTAATTAATACTATTATCGAAAATCACGTATTATCATTTAATACATATATTAATTTATACAATATCTATAAAATTATATATTTTTATTTATAATTCATTAATTGATACATGATAATACATGTTGAACTCGTAGACTCAATGAACAAAAAAAATGGGTCGTTACAATTTTCTTTCCTAATGGCAAGAAAATTATTTCACTAAATTATACCATTATAAATGCATCATATTGAGATTCCAAAAATTTTGGCCAATTATATAAAAATATAAATATATTTGTATCAAATAACTTTTTGCTCCTAATATTTTAATTGACCTCATTTTTTAATATAATGAACCAAGAGAAAAATTAATTATTCTTTAAGAACATCAATTTATCAATTTTTAAGTTATTCTTCAACAGTAAATATTTGTCAATATATATTTATTATTCTTATTTTAGCAAAATATAAAATATTATTTTGTTACTGCAAACATGCTGCATTTGTTAATATATCAACTGTTCTTTGAAAGCCATCAACAATTTTTCAATCTCAACATATTTTATATTGAAGCATTGATCAATCACATAGTGATACTCTATGTATCTAACTCTTATCAATTTATTTGATACATACTATGAACATTTTAAATCTCTAATTTCATGTGTTGTAATAATAACATTATTCTATTACGGGAGAATAGTAACAATACAAACTTTAACATTGGAGCCCAAGCGAAACCAAACTTATTCAAATGTCTGCATATAAATTACAAAATAAAAGTTGACATGCAAAACAATGTATAAATCAATAAGCAAACTTTTCCAATGGTATAAGCAAACTATACTTACCTTGATATCAAAATTCTATTTACATGTCCAAAACAAAGTTGTTTTTAGACTTTTTCTAATTATTTTCCTTATTCCAAAAATGTACTTCAAAAACCATTTCACCTTTAAAAAGGCATCCATTAAAATTATTAAATATGTGTTATAAATAATTATATTCAATAACTTTGTAATCCCTTAACTTCAATATTTTGTAATCGCTAAATTTCATAATGTCCAAATTAATGAAATTATTTAAATATTATCAATATGGTTAATATAACCCATCATTTTAGTAATCTATATAAAGAGTCTTGTATCTCATAGAAATCATTAACAAAAAAAAACAATTTCATATTCTCTCTAGTGTTCTTGAGTAATTTTTCTTATACTCTTGATATTTTCTTATATTTTTTAATTAGTTCTAGCTAGATTTATAATACGTTATCAACACGATTCCATTTTTCCTCAAAAGAAATAAGAGCTTTAAAGAAGAAAACTTGAAGGTGTATTTTTAATTCGCGTGATCAACGTTTATATTATTATTGAATGATGTGTATCTTGTCTATATATGTATGTTTTAATATAAATTATATATAGTGTCATCGACTGAGGAAGTATGATTTATAATTATGTTATGTACGATCTTCTACATAAAAAATCAAAAGTCAAAATATGCTAAATAATTAATTATTTATGTTCTATTCTTAATTTTTATAATACAAATAATAATATAAATTTGGGTTGATAGTTGATAAATCTTATCCCGAGTAAAGTTAAACGTTAAAAAGAAGATAAGTTATCCTGTCCTAAGAGATTAACTTACTTAAGAAAACTCTATCTCACCGCTCTTTCCTAAAAGTTGTCCTCTCAACTCATATAAGTAGTACATTTTGGGAATACAAATCAAGATTTAAATATATACTTTTAAAGTTTTATATTTTTATTAGCTAATTTGGTGATATTTAACTTTAATTTGAAGATAAAATGTTATTCTTTATGTTATTTACTAATCATGCATATATTGTTTCTTATTATTATTTAATTGCAATTATATATGCGTTTTCATTTATAAATTATATATAAATGTAAAGAAGTATAGATATTTAATATAAATAAAAAAATGGTAGATATATATATATATATATTTGTCTTATTTCTTTAACTTCTTTTCCATGAAACATGTAGATTAAGCCGTATTATAGGTTTTAAAACAACGTATATTGCATGTTCTATAATATAATAGGGTGTAGATTAATTTACATGTCATGAGTTAGTGGTTATTATGAAAACATGTTTTTTAAATAAACGATATCATGTAAATAATCATTAAAAAATTCTGTTTTGACATATGAATATAGAATAAATGCATACATGAATAGATCCAAGATAATGATCACTAATAGTTAAAAAGGTATACCATTTAGGCTTAGTAAGTGTAATATCATGAGAAACGAGATGAACAAAAACGATTAATATGGCCTAAAATAAATGAAATCTTAGAAAAATCACTTGCTGCAGATTTTTATTATTAACTGTAAAATAATAATTAGGAATTTCATAAATATATGGCCTTTAATGAAAAAAAATATAGCATATTGTGTTATGAGAATAACTAGGTAAAATAAATGGAGGAAATTTCCCAAATTATTTTGGAGAGTAGAACATACTGACAATAGAAAAAATAATTTTTACAAAATTATTTAAGTAAAAATAAAATTCTTAGAGTAAAAATAACTTAATTGGTGGAATAGGGCGAAAATAGTGATAAGTAAAGTTTTAGAATTAGTAATAGTGAAAGAATTTCAGAAAATTAGATCGTTGGGAATTGAAATAAAAACAAGTAAGAAATACAAATTTTGAAATTTATAATATATATATATATATATATGAATTATAAAGTAACAAAGAAAAATTAGTAGAAAAATGATATGATAATTATTGAGGAAATTTTCAAATAATTTAGTGACTAGAAATCAAGGTAAAAATCAAAGATTGAAATAAAAATGAATAATTATAGGTTGGTTAAGATGAATAATTAATATATGCACAAGAAAGAAATAAGTTTTGAGTATTGAATTAAGTTGAACGAAAAATCAAGAAAAATGGTCAAATTAAAAGAAAATAAAAATCAGCAACTAAATTAATAGAAAAAGTCTAAATAGGTGAAAATAATTAAATTAAATTATGAGCATAAAGTTGAAAAATAAATTAAATTAATTGTAAAAATGGTAAAATTGACAAAAATAATAAAAGCTATAAAAATCAGAATAAATTATTTACTAAGGTGAAATAAAAAATTAAAACCTGTTGAAAAATAAAGTAAAATATTAAAAAATAAATTAATTTCTATAAAAAAATATAAAGATACATAAAACAAGATTTTATGTATCATTAATGAAAAAAAATTGGATAATCATGTAATATATGCATTATATCATTGAATTAAAATCTTAAGATTTAATCTAATAATGGAATAGTCAAGTAATTTATCATGATATGGTTCATAATGGAATAGTCAAGTAAATTCTAATGTAATTTTAGAGGATTATTTTAATGATGGTTAGACTTGGTACTGCAATCTTATGTGATATCACATTTTTTTCGTAATGTGTTTGGTTTTGTTTGTTGTCCTCAGTTCCATATGAGATCGTGAAATAGGTACTAAAAAGTGAATTAGTAATGTATTGTCTCTCTGAGTGACCCTTATAAACTATTTGTGTATGATGAACAAATAATTGATGTACAATTTTTATTTAATGTTGTATTAACTGATTATGTTGTTTTTAATGATGAACGAGGTTAATATTGACATTTGTACCATCAGAGATGGTCATTCAGAGGCAAGGTCTTACATCCAGTGTCAAACTAAACAACATATAATCAAGAGGCCAATAGTAATGAAGTGTGCAACAAGTCCCCGAGGAGCATCAACAATAACAAAATGTATGTTTTATTATCTTAGTCCCTTCTCCTCATGCAAGTTTCTCATCCTGAAAAGAAGGTAAAATATTAGCTAATCATGACAACCTATAAGAAGATATTTAACAGGATCAAAACTCCAAAAAACATTGAAGTTGGATGAAGTTGTTTATCTTCAATGTCCAAGGAAGAGGCTAACAAAGTGGTAGAATTCTTGCAATCTATTGATGTTGGTCTATTTGAGTTGGAACCAAAGTAGGTACTTGGACATTAAAATCATAAAACTAGAGTCATTTTAGTCATGTGAAAGTAAGTTAGAATGTTAGAGATTGTGATAAAATGGAGAAGAGGCATATCATTAAACATACCATATATGCAACTCGCCCAATATTGTGATACTTTAAGAAGTTAAAAATGAGAAGATGTCTAGTAATTTGTTGTCTAGTTATTATTTCTTGCAGTGGGTCTAAATCCCTTCAATCAATTTTTCAGGGGGTATAATCATAGCTTAGGATAGTAGAATTGCGGAAGTGATTGATTATTTTCAAGCTTCCTTTTCTATCTCCATAAAATTAAAAGGTGTCTAAGAAATGGATTGGTGGTTCATGATGATTTATAGTCCATGTAATGAAGAGGAGATGATAAACTTCTAAGATGAATTAAAAGGTATTGCTTTAATCCTTTCAAGGTCATGTGTTTGGGAGGCAACTTCAACACAGTTAGGAACACTAGGGGAAATGCTAAATTGCAAAATTAGAAATAGTACCATGCATAAATTTGATGACTTGGTAAATAAGCTAGCTCTATGTGACACAACCCTCCTCAACTTCCCATATACATGGTCAAATGATCAAAGGGTAAATGGTTGTGTCCCATATTGATAAAACATTAAAACCTTCATGAACAACTAGTAGAGCTCATCCAATCATCAAGGATGTGCAGGGCATAACTTCCATAAAAGTTAAAAGATTTTAAGCCTAATAGAAAGAGTTGGGTCAAGAACTTCAAAGCAGAAGATACAAGGAGGTGCATTTGTTAGAATTGTAATCTAGATTATCTACTAGAGTTTAGTTTGAGTCAAATTAGTTTTATAAGAATTAGATTGTAATTAAGAGTTTAGATAGAGTCGAACTAGGTAGTTTGAGTTAATCTCAAATTGAGATTATTTAGTAAATTTAGAAGTCTTTACTAATTAGAAGTACTGTCTATAAACCCCTAAATAACATTCATTTTATTATTAATTACAAGATAAATAGAGTTTGAGAGCATTACTTTCCTACAATGGTATTAGAACAAATAGATCTTGTGTGATTCGAAGATAGCAACTGAGCAGTTTTAAATTGCGGCTCACCATCATCATTCTTTAAGGTGCTACATATACATCGTTCAAACACTGTTACTACTCCTGGTTGTGCATTACTACTACTGCGTATATATTGTTGCTACTGTGCGTGCGGGGCTACTGCAGTGTGAACGTGGCTTTGGTGCAGAAAGAATAAGAAAGTAGAAGAAAACATAAGAAAGAAGAACCAAAGAAGAAGAGGCGGTGCTGGAACAGAGGAACTAGAAAATATTAAGAAAGGGTAGAAAAGCAAGTTGCAACAAATTGAAAAAAGAAAAAATTAAAAGAAGAAGAATTTTTGGTAGATTTCGTTGAGAAACTATTAAAGAAAGGGGAAGATATCAAAGTTGCAAATTGACCGAGTGGTCAGGGCGAACAATAGAAGAATAATAAATAAAAGGGTGCTGATTGATTCATAAGAAAATAAGGCTTAAAAGTTGGAGAAGAGAAGATTTCACATTGCATGTGCAAATCATTACATTAATGCTAAACGTGAATTAATATGTTGGGTTAGTAAACAATTTTAATTAATTCACGCATTACATACCACTTGCACATTCATCTCTCCTTTTGATTATTTTTCTAAATGGCCTTCAACAATGGTTCCAATCAATCATAACTCCCTACTTTTGATGGTAAGAAGTATGATAAATGGAACAAGTAGATGAACACTTTATTTGAATATCAAGAATTATTGGATATTGTAGAGAATGAGTTTGTTGATCTAGGTGACAACATACCAATTAATCAACGTGTTACGATATGTGAAAATAGAGAAAAGGATGAAAAGGCATAATATTTTATCCTTCAAACTCTTGATAATGTTGCCTTTGAGAAGGTACAGAGAGTCATTATAGCAAAAGAAGCTTGGGATATTTTAGAAAAGTCCTACAAAGGTGAAGATAAAAACAAAACAAATACGTCTCCCAAGTTTGAGTCGTCAATTTGAACTAATTTAGATGGAGGATACAGGGTTTATTAAGACTTATATTAACCGAATACAAGTCTTGGTTAATCAGATGAAGAGTTATGATGAAAAAGTTGAAAATGTGACCGTAGTTGAAAAAATATTTTGATCTCTTATTATGAAGTTCAAGCACATCATTGTCGCCATTGAAGAATTTAAGGATCTATTTGTGTTGACAGTTGATGAGTTGATTAGTTCGTTACAAGCTCATGAGCAGATGATGAAAGAAATAGAAAAGCCCACATAAACAACTTTGAAGACCGAAACCTCTTTGCATGCAAATAAAAATTTAGTAAATTCCAGGTCCAACAATTATCAAAATAAAGGACAATCAATCTACAATGGTCGTGGCCGAGGCCAAAAACATCACCAAAAGCAAGGTCGTGGCCACTCAAATAGTAGTCGAGGCACTGTTGGTGGATGCGATGGTCGTAGATGAGGTAATGATAAATTTAAAAATCAATGTTATGCTTGCAACAAATTTGGTCACTATGCAACTGAATGTTGGCATCACTAGCCAACAAATTCGAGTGAAAAAACATCATTCGTCTAAAAAAATGTATATGTAGGCTACTCAAACATTGTTGATGACACCATCAGTTTAAGATGGCGACAGTAGCAAGAATCTCTGATATCTTGAAACTGATTGCCCTAATCACATGTGTGGCACGCATGAATTATTTGTTGACTTAGATGAATTAGTTTGCACATAAGTCAAGTTTTCCAATAATAGTAAGATTTCAGTTATGTGAAAAGGCCACATTTTAATCAAGTTGAAAAATGGTGATCATCAGTACATCTCTGAAGAACAACCTACTTAGTATTGGGCAACTGTTCAAGAAAGGTTACCGTGTGCAAATGAAAGATAACCACTTCACCGTGCTCAACAGCGAAGGTACTATTATTCTTAAATCTCCCTTAAAAAATCTTTTTATTTAAAATAGAGATTAAGAATGATATTTACCCATGCTTTCAAACTATTATTACTAATGAGTCATGGTTGTGAGACTTGAGATATAAGCACTTGAATTTTAGTAGTTTGAAACTTCTAGCTCAGAAGAAATTAGTTAAAAGGTTACCGGTTGTGAATCGTCCAGAATAGTTTTGTGAAGGTTGTATTATTGGCAAACAACATTGACAACCATTTGCAAGCTCATCCTCATGGCGTGCTACTTGTTTTTAGGATGTGATTCATTCTGATGTGTGCAATTCGATGCAAACTACTAGTAACAGAGAAAATAAATATTTTTTCACTTTTATTGATGAGTACAACTGAAAAATTTGGGTCTATTTCCTTGCTTATAAATTTGATATTTTTGACTACTTTTAGAAGTTCAAATCCCTTGTTGAAAAGTAGAGTGGTCGTCCTATTAAGGTGTTACAAACTGACGGTGGTGGTGAATACACTTTTAAAGCTTTTAGTGATTATTGTACGACTCAAAGAATATAGCATGAGATCACAACTCCCTACACAGCACAATACAATGGAGTTGCTGAGCGAAAGAACCAAACAATCATGGATATGACCCGAAGTATGTTAAAAGCCAAAGATATTCCACACAGTTTTTGGGCTAAAGTTGTTGCCTGTTCTGTTTATTTGCTTAATAGATTCCCTACAAAAACACTTTCTCATATCACTTCTGAAGAAGCTTGGAGCGAATACAAACCAAGTGTTTCCTACTTGCAAATTTTTGGATCTATTACATATGTACATGTTCCTAATCAAAATCGAAGAAAATTAGATAACAAAGGCATGTCAACTATCTTTATTGGGTACAATAGTGGAGAGTTTTGTGGCTACAAGCTTTATAATCCGACCACTAATACAGTCATAGTGAGTAGAGATGTTCTATTTGATGAGTAGGATGATTGACTCTACCTCCACTGGTGTTCCTCTAAGCACTAATACACACGGAGTTGCCTATAGTAGCAGACCTTAGCGTGCTATACAGCCACCTGCCAGATTTTGAGATTCTGAAGTTTATTCTGTTAATGTTATTAATGACGATGAGAACTTAGTTCATTATGCCATATGTGTTGATTCTAATCCAATTACTGTTAATGATGCTATGAACAGGAAAATTGGATTGCTGCTATGGATTCAGAAATTCATTCTATTGAAAAGAACAATACTTTGGAGCTTGTTGACATTCCGCAAGGTCATAAAGCCATTGATGTTAAGTGAGTCTTGAAGACCAAAAGAAATCCAAATGTTGACATTGATCGTTATAATACACGACTTGTGGCAAAAGGTTATGAACATAAGCTTGACTTTGATAATCAAGAGGCATTTGTTCTTGTTGCTCGTATTGAGACCGTGAGATTATTGATTGTTATAGCTGCTGAAAAGCATTGGAAGATTCATCAAATTTTTACCGGCAATGATGGCATAATGATTTGAGAGTTCAAAAGGGCTATGATGGAAGAATTTGAGATGACAGATATTGATCTCATGTCATATTTTCTTGGTATTAAGTTGACCAACATGACGATATCATTTTCATCAGTTAACATAGATATGCCCTAGATATTTTGAAAGTGTCTATTGTTGCATTGTCCACATGTGAAGCCGAGTATGTTGCTATTGCTTCTAGTGCTTGTCAAACAATTTAGTTGAGAAATCTTTTGCAACAGATTCATATGTCTATTGATGGACCTACACCAATTTATGTTGTTAATGTGTTAGCCATTGATTTGACAAAGAATCCAGTGACTCATGGCCGAAGTAAACACATTGATATGCGATATCATTTCTTACCTGATCAGGTGCAGCAAAAAGAGATTGAATTCATTTATTGCAGGTCTGAAGATCAAGTTATAAATTTATTTACTAAGTCTTTGAAGATCGAGACATTTTTGAAGTTGAAAAATGCATTGGGTGTGTGCAACATCTGAATTATGGAGGAAAATTAATGTAATTTATATAATCTAGCTTATAGGGGATATTAGTATTGTAATTTAGATTATCTACTCGAGTTTTAGTTTGAGTCAAATTAGTTTTATTAGAATTGGATTGTAATAAGGAGTTTGGATAGAGTTGAACTAGTTAGTTTGAGTTAATGTCAAATTGAGATTATTTAGTAAATTTAGAAGTCTTTACTAATTAGAAGTGGTGTCTATAAAATACACCCTATATAACATTCATTGTATTATCAATTAAGAGAGAAATAGAATTTGAGAGCATTATTTTCCTACGACATTGTCATCTCGAAGGACTTGGAAGTAGTGGAAGATAGTATCATTCATGGGAATTGTAACACTTCGTATTTTAATTAGACATGTAAATCAATTTAAATAGAAATAAATGAGTACACATACACGTATGTGTATGAAGTACATGTATAAGTAGGTGTTAATTATATACATGTATTAAAAATACACATTACGTATATAAATTAATTGAAGTAAATAAATGTGTAAAAATTAATTAAATTAAATTACTTAACTTAAATTAAGGTATAAGCATGAATAATGGGGGTACAAATGAAACAATTGGTTAATATATACATGAATAAAATGAGATGATAAGTTGGGATACATGCTGATAATACTCATTTTGACACTAAATTTATTATCTTATAATTGAGCATTATCATATTTTAAGGCTCATTATTTAGTAATTAACTATAAAATATATTTAACTTCTTTTTATATAAATT
>JAJIYU010021235.1:0-10114 GCA_030144865.1 Tinospora cordifolia | reverse complement strand
AATGGCCTGTATTGACCCAATTTGGGCACAAATTGACCTAAGATGACTAGGATGATCGCATTGACAAGGGTTGACTAGGTTTGACCGATTGACCGAAATGGCTCGAGTCGATCGAAACTGAGTAGGGACAGTGATATTAGATATTGGGCCACTGTACGAATAAAATTGAGATTGAGTTTTGATTGATGCAGATTTGAGAGGGTATAGCGGGGCTGGGCCGGTTGTCGACGAGACATCGGTGCACAGGACCTGAGGTGAGTAGTTTGATTCAGGTGTTTCTATAACTTTTGTTCCTTGCATAAAACTTGTATGAAATGACATGGTTTAAATTGTCTCATGGGACTTAGATACATCTGGTTGATTTTGAGATACGTAGATGTGCACGGATAGTGAGACCAGAGGCTCAAGGTCCGAGCAGGTCAGGGTATACGATGATACGAGATTCGAGGTCCAAGCGAGGGGATAGGGTGTGTGACTAACACGCCTAGCTTCCGACCCGCTCGAGTGATGGCACTTGAGGACCGAGCACTGGGTTAGGGTACTCGAGGGGTACGCATAGCTTACAACCGGCTCAAGTGGCCAATACGCCTGACATACAACCCGCTCGAGCGATGACCATAGGTTGGGTTTTGTTGAGCTAACCTAGCCTGGATATGTTTTTAACTAGCATGAATTTAAGATGGTTTTGTCACATCGTTTTATTGCTCATGCATACATGCATTGTTTTGGAATATTGGTTATGGTTGACATACTGATCTTTCTACTTACTGAGCCACGTAGATTTTAGGCTCACTATTCTATTACCATTTCAGGTTCTTCAGTGGCGGACAAGGGAAAAGGCGTAGTGATTGCCTGATTCCCTGACGACTCCTGTCTCAGTTTCTTTTTGGTCTTCTCCTTTTCATTTGAGGTTGGTCATTGTTGTACTAGTCTAAATGGTTAAGTATGTATTTTGGACAAACTAATATACATGAAACGCTTCCATTGTGGATTGTTGCTTACTTTTGCTTTTAATTGTTCCAAATTATTATGATATCGTCCCATCGCATGAGATTTGCAAAAAGGGCTTAACAGTGGTTGGGCGAAATCGTCTTTATGAGAGAGTTCATCAAGCCGTTGTGCTGGTCGGGCCGCCCTTGACTTAGAGCAAGGGGTCTCGACATATAATTAATGTGAGATTATTGTTTTTGATTGCACATGCCCAACATTTATCAATGATAATGGCTTTATCTTGAGAGTTAGACTTGATCTTAGTTTTGACTATATGTCACTTGTAGTTTAACTTGTATATGTTTACTTTTTTTCCTTATCAAAATTTACTTCTTTAATTATTTTTTTATCTAGTCAAAACAGTGGATGACATTTGGGACTTACACCATCGACGATATATTGCCTCCAAAAGGTTTCTTTAAATTGTACAAATTGATGTGAGATTTGACCAATCCAAGGAAGTAGGCAAATACGAAGAAGACATCATTAGGATGGAAACTCCTTGTGTTTCTTGTTGTAGCAAGACTCATTGTCATTGGCATTGAGTCATGTAATATCTTTTCATCGTTGGAGATAGGTTTGCATTGACTACTTCAAAAATATTTGGTTACCCTTGTGGCACTTGGCGTTCAAATTGCTTTCATTCCAAGTAATAATGTAAAGGCATCACTTATTACTAGACAAGGTTAGTCCATAAGAAAAGTTTGAAGACTATTAACTATATAGTAATATTCGTGCAAACGTTGCATTTTGGTAGTTGATATTTGCTCAGTATTGTAAATCAAGCTTAAGTAGGTTTTAGAGAAGTAAGATGAGGGTTTTTAGTATCAGTTTTTACTTCAACATAATCTAGTTTAATGTTTTGGTCAAAATCTTTTCAACAACAGATATCCAAAGTTTCTATCCCGTAGTTGAGGACTTTCTGTGAGGCCCTTCATCCATTGTCATGGCACTCCAATGTTTTTGTAGTAGCAATATCTTTATTCAATCAAAATTTGTCTAGTTAACTCATGGTAGGAGAACTTGTTGAATCTAAAACATCCTTCTAGCAAATGATACCAATGGTATGAGAATCAACCAATAACATAGAATAGGTTAAAATAAATAAGACATTGTTGAGTGATCATAATCTTTAGTATCGAAGAGAGCATCAAAGAGATATCCTAAAATAAGGAAAAAAAAAGAAGAGAGAGAAATAGACAATTGTGAAAAGCACTGATGAGGTGTAAACCAAAAATCCTTTAATATCCAAGTCAGTTCAAATAGTAAAAAAAAAAAATTAAGCACTAAATTTTGCGTAAAGATTTTTTGTAGCTTTGCCACGAAAGATAGTCTAGGGTATTTATGAAGGATGGTTGCTAGTGTCTTTGTTTGTATATCTCGAATGAGTTGTATTTCAATAAAAATAGGATTTTGTATTACTAACCTTGCTAATTGGTGTTTAAATACAACAATTGCATCATAAAGATGTAATCTTATTTGAAGAGCATGTTTATTTTTATTAGAACTTATATCTAGGCATTAGTTTTTTAACCATTAAATGATTATCTTGATTTTCTAGCCTTGATTCTCATGTTGTTATCTCTTATATTATATGTTGAGTTCACAAAATGCTAGGTAGGTCCAAGCATGCTTTCCTTGCTTGTTAAAATTGATATGTAGTTAATATTTACCTTAATCAATGAATACTAATTACTCTTTTTAGCCTTGTAGAAATGTCAATTGACATGTTTTAATTGTTTGGTAGGTGGAAAAACTCAGTATAAGCAATTATCTACAGGTTGGTCCTTATTTGATAGAATATAGTACATTAGCCATACATCACTATTGCCTAGAACAGGGCAAGTTTCCTTGATATACAACATACTTTGAAAATTATAAGAGAAAGAAATGATAAAAGACTAAGATCCATTTCATTTTAATTGTCTACCTAAAAATATCAATTAAAACAAACTATGATGGTTTTATTAAGACTTACATACTAGTTATATTTAATATTATTAGGATGACTTTAAATTAACCTATGGCGTATTAAGACAAATTTACATAATCAAACTACACGAAAAAGGCTAATATGTCTTACCATAATGTAAATGTTGGCGTGTATATCTTTACAACATAAATGTTGCTTAGCCTTGTGTAAAATAGTGTGTACAACAAAGGGCTAATATTTGTCTTACTAATTTAAATGACTATTAAAATAATTTATACAGTCAGCCACACATAATTTTCAAAAAGGACATATATAGTTGACTATTAAAATAATTTAGACATATATGACAATGATCAGTAATAGAGTATTTTTTTTAATGTGAATGTGAATTTTAATTAAATAATAATAATAATAATAATAATAATAATAATAATAATAATAAGAGGGTCTCGATTTGTACATTGAATGACTTAAAATTGAACTTGAAAGCCAGTCAAGTCAAAAAGGTGTCATCAATGTTTTCATGAATTTGACAAAGTGCTAAATATTTTTTAATTTATATTTAGTTTTAGCATCAGAAAGTCGGTTTGAATACTTTCTAATATTTTTTATATATTTTCTCCTTTTCATATTTTTATGTTATTTTAAATTTTTAAAAAAATAAATGCAGGGGTAAAAATATAAATTATTTTTTATTTTTAAATAAATTCAAGTATTTATTTAAAGAATTGAGTATTAACTTCTTGTTCTTAATTTTTTTTTTTATGCTAATAAGTTGATTTGTTTATTTTTACTCCAAAAAAAAAGTTCAATGACTCCACAATATACAGTGCCTAATAGGTAGTCTAAAAGTAAAATAATTATATTAACAGTCTTTGTTTTTAAATGCTTTATGTACATATATTTAGCCTTTTCTTTGCAATATCACTAGTCTCTCTTAATGTTTAGGAATATTGAGGACAGCATGACATATTCAAATATACACACATTTTCAAAACATGTCATGTCATCCATTTCAAAAGACATCATCTTTTATTTAGGACTTTCACTCTTGTTGTATGAGTTTACCATGATCTGTGGTTAGCATTGTTGGGAATTGAAAGAGTTACTTAGACAAAAATTCAAAATAGAAGGTAGCTAAG
This sequence comes from Tinospora cordifolia, assembly GCA_030144865.1. Taxonomy (NCBI): domain Eukaryota; kingdom Viridiplantae; phylum Streptophyta; class Magnoliopsida; order Ranunculales; family Menispermaceae; genus Tinospora; species Tinospora cordifolia. The sequence goes on along the minus strand of JAJIYU010021235.1, from coordinate 6,049 downwards.
AAAAATAGATGATGATACTAAATTTTATATAATCACATATGTTTTGTACAAACATTTTAAGTATGCAGAGGGTTTAATTTATAATAAAGATTGTAACTAAAATATATATGTGCAATGGCAATCAACAAATCTAGATCTGTAACCATATGTCCACATGTCACTTATCTTTTTATCGATTTGAATCTTAGCATAGTGGTTGTAAAGATGAACTTATGTTTTGATCTCTTAGCATCCGGTCAAGTGAATTGGTGATGGTAAAACAATAAGCTTGCCATGAAGCAACGAAAATTGAGTTATAGGTAGAAACTTAGTGAGTCAAAAACCTAATCTAAATATGATACAAATTGCATAAAAAGAAATCTAAATAACACACTCATAAATAAAATGGTCAATCTTATCACAATAGAAAAGTGAGTGGTACTAATGTCGTCACACTAAATGGTAGGAGAGACCAAAATGCAATTAATGAAAAGGTCCAGAAGAATCAATTTAAGCTAAGAGAGTTCAACCGCGACATTGATGAGACCTTTATATTGTGACTCAACACTTGCGAGTGAAACCAATTGTTGTTTAGAGGAGGACTACAAAACCAAATTGGTGTCAAAAAGACTTATATCTGTTGGTACTAATCAGAGCAACTAGCCCAATTGGCATCTTAATTATAATAAAGAACTAAATGAGTTAGTCCTATGAGGAGAATGTCATTAGATTTACTAAGACTCAAATATCGTAAAATACATTGAACAGCCTGCCAGGCATGCATAAATTAACATACGCAATTAATTAAGACTTTTTAATTGTAAAAGCAATTGTGTTTCCAAAGCAAAGCGTTATCAATGAAAATTAAGAAATACCAAACAACCCTAAAAAACAAAGTAACATGCTCTAGACACAAACTGAATTTGAACTCAAGAACAATCAATAAAAAGGCTATAAAGTAGATCACAGTAATTATAGCTGTGAATTTGTATTGGTTCTCTTAACCAAAAAACAAAAAGGTTTGAGATTTGATAATTAAAATTCGTCTTTTCTTTTCTCAATTTTATAACAAGACCATATCCACCAAGGAATTTGCCTTTATTCCAAGGATTTTGCGCCAGGGCAGAGCCATGGATGGAGGTCGCTACCACGTAACCCCCTTCAACGATCCACACAGATCATGTCTTGCATTTTGCCTAGGATCACCTGTTGGAATCATTACGAATTATGGTCCGACACGTGGAATGTAAGCCAAGCTAGGATCATCTGTTTCGTATGTACGGCTGAGCGGACTGGATCAGTAAGCTGTAGTACTGACTACTGTGTGAGGGCGCCTTTAAAACGCGAAGTAGAGAAGGCGGGAACGTATGCTCGAGTTCTTCCTTTCCTTGTGCGAATGTTCTACTTTTTCCAGTGCGTAACGTCCTGGATTTTCTCATTGTTGCTCTTGTTCTTTGCGTTCTTCCATTGTTATTTTTGTTCATCTGCTGAGGTTGTCTTTGGTGTTTGGATCGGAAGTGCTGAATCTTTTGCTTCGGTTTCAAGGTTCGATTTCAGGTTTGTGTTACTTTAATGGCTGTTGAAGATACCGTTTCCATTTTTTTTGAGTGTTTGTGGTACCGATTCGATTTGGCATTTGCAAATGATGATGTCTTGGAGTTTGGATCGGAAGATCGTTAATCTTGAAGTTCTTTTGCAGTTTCGGGTGTACATTGATGTTGAAATCTTTAAATATAGTTTTCTTAGTTTTCTTATTTCAGGTTTGTGTTATTTTAATGGCTGTTGAAGATACCGTTTCCTTTTTTTTTTTGTGCTTTACCTCGATATGAATGATGCTCGGATTTCTCACATTTCGCGTAGGTTTGATCGTTTATTTTATTTTATTTATTTTTTCTGAGTGTTTGTGGTACCGATTCGATTTGGCATTTGCAAATGATGATGTCTTGGAGTTTGGATCGGAAGATCGTTCATCTTGAAGTTCTGTTGCACTTTCGGGTGTACATTGATTTTCAAATCTTTAAGTATAGTTTTCTTAGTTTTCTTATTTCAGGTTTGTGTTATTTTAATGGCTGTTGAAGATACCGTTTCCTTTTTTATTTTCTGCTCGGATTTCTCACATTTCGCGAAGGTTTGATCGCTTATTTTCTTTCTTATTTTTTTCTCTTTTTTTCTGAGTGTTTATGGTACCGATTCGATTTGGCATTTGCAAATGATGATGTCTTGGAGTTTGGATCGGAAGATCGTTCAAGTTCTGTTGCAGTTTCGGGTGTACATTGATTTTCAAATCTTTAAATATAGTTTTCTTATTTCAGGCTTGTGTTATTTTAATGGCTGTCGAAGATACCGTTTCCTTTTTTTTGTGCTTTAACTCAATATGAATGATGTTAGATCTGTTATTCTGCTCGGATTTCTCACATTTCGCGAAGGTTTGATCGCTTATTTTCTTTTCTTTTCTTTTCTTTTTTTTCTCTTTTTCTCTGAGTGTTATGGTGCCGATTCGATTTGTCATTTGCAAATGATGATGTCTTGGAGTTTGGATCGGAAGATCGTTCATCTTGAAGTTCTGTTGCAGTTTCGGGTGTACATTGATTTTCAAATCTTTAAGTATAGTTTTCTTAGTTTTCTTATTTCAGGTTTGTGTTATTTTAATGGCCGTTGAAGATACCGTTTCCCTTTTTATTTTTGTGCTTTACCTTAATATGAATGATGTTAGATCTGTTATTCTGCTCGGATTTCTCACATTTCGCGAAGGTTTGATCGCTTATTTTATTTTATTTTTTTCTGTATTTTTCTGAGTGTTTATGGTAAGGATTCGATTTGGCATTTGCAAATGATGATGTCTTGGAGTTTGGATGGGAAGATCGTTCATCTTGAAATTCTTTTGTAGTTTCGGGTGTACATTGATTTTCAAATCTTTAAATATAGCTTTCTTTAGTCATCTGAAAAAAAAAAAAAACTATGAATTAATCAGATTGGGGCTCTATGCAATAATCCCTGGATATCATAGCTTTCTAGTGCTAAGAAGCTAGTATCGAAGGTAAAGTAGGTCTTGTCACTTTTTTTTTTTTTTTTTTTTTTTTGCATGGTGGAGATCCTTATGAGATGTGATCCTTATAAGATGTGATTTATTCTTTTAATGTGGTTGATAAATCTGTTAAGTAATCTACTTGTTTGAGGCGTTATTCGAAATTTATCCTTTGTTCCTTGTATTTGAATGTAATTTAAAGTTTCTCCATAGCCTAGTGTTGCCTAAGATAGGTACCAGAGATGGTTCAGTTACTGGAATTCCATATGTTGCAGCACATTTCAGTTTTAGAAGTCAAATGTGGTATCTGAAACAGATGACACTTTCTTGGATATATAGGATCTTAATAATTAGTTGTGCGTGTAGAGATTTTTACAGCGGAGCATAGATAAAGATGTAGATAATAAAAGAAAAAGAATAGATGTAAATTTACGTGGTTTGGTAAAATTCACCTCTTTCACAAAATATGAAGAGATCTATTAATTTAGGGCAAAAAATTTACACTACTCAATATCTACTCTGGTTTTTTATCTTCACTGATGTGTAGGATTTTTAGCTTTCTTCCCCTTTATATAGAGTCTTCCGCTTAGTATCTTATTCAGAATTGGAGAGCTTCTAATTCTGTTTCTTGTTCTAACTAGAAGTCTGAAACAAATAAGAAACTAATACGTATCACGATATAAGCAAAAAAAAAAACTCATAAAAATAGAAACACTTCCTGGGCCCACAAGAGTTTGAGACATGTATATATAACAATCTCTACCTTGGCGAGGACTACCACATGCCATTAGTAGATCTTCAACACCTTTCACCTCGAGGCGTTTATCTCTGTAGGATATTAATCAAGTTCAAGTAGTGCTTCAACTTGACTGTTGGGACTGTCTTTGTCAGCATATCTGCAGGATTATCATTGGTAGTGATCTTTTGTAAAGAAATCTCACCTTCCTTGATAATCTCACGTACAAAATGGAATTGAACATCAATATGCCTGGTCTTGGCATGATGCACTTGGTTCTTAGCCAAGTGAATGACATTTTGACTGTCGCAATAAATTGGTACACTTGTCAAGGTAATTCCCATATCACCAATCAAACCTCGAGCCACAAAGCCTTTCCTTCATAGCCTCTGTTACTGCCATATACCCTGCCTTAGTAGTAGACAAAGCAATTATAGTCTGTAATATTGTAATACCCCAATTTTTAACTGGACTTCTTATCACGTGCTTTCTCACATGTGGATCATCGCTTGATGAAAATTAAGGTGCTATCAAAAATTTTTTTCTGTCAAAAATATTTTTCTTCAAAATTAAATTCATAATCATTAGGTCTCAAGTCAATGTCTATATGGATGTTTTATACAAAACAAAAGATCAAAATAATTTGTCAATACATTCACTGGATTTCACAATACAAAACATAAACAACGCAGTGGAATAACTTTAAAAATTATTATTAAAACCAAAATTGATGAAAAAAAATGTCATTTAAAGATAAAACAACTAAAGTTAAAACCAACGTAAATACATTAAAAATAATATAGTAAAATTTGTAAAACATGACCTCCAAGTCTCCTATCTCGGACAACCTCCCCAATGAGGCATCCAATTTAAACTGTAAGTTTTTTGATGTAAGTTATCATACTCTATGTCTAGATATACGTGAAAGGTAAAGTGGAAGTGAGTTCGAAAGTCCAGTGGATCGTTCTTACACATCACAGGCATTATACAGACTCAATTCAAAACACTACAAGCACTTTCAAACATTAGACATTTCAAACATTCAATTAGTTTTGGTCGAAGTCTAAGACCAGAAGAAGGTTGAGATGCCTCTCGGTATTTTTTGTGATCCAATCTAATTGTAATCATAGAGGCCTCAGGTATTAGTATTATCTAAAATCAGTCATATCTCAATATCACAACCTAAGAGAGAGTACTTACCATGGCTCGTACCGTCTCCCAAAGACTTCGAGCTGTCATAGGCAGCTTCGGGTGGAAATATCTATGATCTGCCTCGCGGCTCGACAATTGCATCGGTACATGGATTCTTAATAAACCATCGTCTTGTTTTATTTTTACAAACAATTTCAAACACATCAAACATCATACAATTCACTACGAGAATAATTCAAATTATGCATGCAAGTTAACATTATAAGGTGTATGAATAAACAATAGGATCTAGATGCATGTTTTCTTTATTCATGCATGCCATAATTGAGTAAATCTAAGCGCAAACCTTTATATTCTATCATGTCATGAACTAATTATGCATGAGTCTGAATAATTTATCATACATCACACATTATTCAAATAAACCAAACAATTTCAATCAATTTCCTAATAAGATTCTAATAACCTAAAACTATTCAAACAAATGTTTTGAATTTTAAATCTATATAATACATATTAGCAAGGAAGTTACGCCCACATGATTTTTGCTGTTCTTTAGGGCGACCTTGCCTTCTTTCAAAATCCTCGATAGTCAAAATCTATAATCTGTAATTCACCAGTTAGTGAGATTCAGTAATTTTCTAATTTACATTTAATCTTATTCAAGTTATTATTAGATTTAAATAATCTTTAAAATAATTATGTAGTCTATAAATCAATTTCAACAAATTTCGGATTATTGCTCAATTCTAGAATTTTATATATTATAATTAAAGTAACTTCTAAGTCCTCGAATTTCCTCAATTTGAAATTAAAACTTTAATAATTTATTTATAAGTCTTTTCGTAAAATTAGATTTCTAATAACTTAATCTTTACAATTTAAATAATTTATTAATATCATAATTAATTTAATTAAAAAAATAAGACTTCTAAATGTTAGACGTTCCGTTTCAAGGCACAACATTTTGTTCTCTTCTTATAAAATATTTTTAAACTCTTAAAGGTTTACTTTTTATGTTTTCAACTAATTGAATTTCTAATTTTTAAACTTTTAATATTAAATAAGACTATTAATGTGTTAAAAAATTATATATATTTTTTTCAATCCTAATTTAAAAGATTAATTAATTTAATTTTATTAAATCAACTTATCCT
>JAJIYU010021234.1:0-10159 GCA_030144865.1 Tinospora cordifolia | reverse complement strand
TTGAAATAATGATTTAAATGTTAGAAAGATCCACTGGGCTGTGTGCTCACCCTTCCTCTTATTTTTCAGGGAATTAAGTACATGAAGACCATGAATATTAGTTAGGTTCTTTTTATTTAAAAAGTTTCTAATTTTTATGTAAGGGCATGTTGCCCAATTTTGAAGACTTTCGCTGTAATATTTTAATTATGTACTCAATTCTATTTAATTAATTGAGTTTTTGAATTTCAGTTATTTCTTATACTATTGCCTTATTAAATTCTTAATTTTAAACTATGTACGGTTAAACACGATCAAGGCATCAAATGACTGAAATAGAAAGTCAAGTGTGCGTCGCTTGTAATGTAACACCGGCCCGGCCCGCCGTTTGGTTTAGTCCACTGTCAAGAAAAACAATGGATGCGTCCAATGCTTAATGATACGGAGGTTGGGGTGTTACATTTCCCCAAAATGAAGTAGAGTTGCAGAGACGATCATCAGAAATGATCGTTTTGTAAAAAGTTTGAAGAAAGGTATTTCTGGGAATTTCTCATCTACAATGACTAAAGTTTAGACTTTCACATCAGATTTGAAGGTATGTAAGGATATTTTCAGATACTGTGTTTTTAATTATGTTTATCATATCATTTTCAACTCACCTACTTTATTAGAATACTGTGTTTTGTAGTGTTGAAGTATTTCAATTTTTTACTCAAGTATTTTCATCCAAAAGTTTATTATATACAAATTATATACAAATATGATACGAATATATCATGTACTTTTATTATGTTAGTTTTTTAATATAGTATTCATTTATAAAGTCTTTAATACCTTGTAAACCTTGATGATCGATACTCTACTGAGGTTATGTACCATATAAATTTGGGAGCTATTAATCTTTTAAAGGCAAATATATCAAAAGTGCAAATTTCATAATTCAAGGATTCATGTTTTGGGCATTTCCTTGACATGCCCTGTAACACCCCAAAAGTCTATAAGACCTCCATGTCGCTAATGAATAGTTAAAATAAAATAATAAATTAAATAAATAAGAAAGTAATAAAGATATTCAAAAATCATGTAGAATAAGTCCAAATAAACCTAGAATAAATATAAAAATGATATAAATTCAAAAAACACGAGAAATGACAAGGAGAAGACGCAAAAACCATCACTTCACTGGTTACCAAGGTAATGAAAATAATTATTGCGGTAATCCTGGACAAACCTAGAAAAACAAGAAAAAAAATGCGTTGTCTTGGTTATCACTATAATCAGGCATTATTGCGATAATTCTTGGGTGACTGCGGTATTGCATGATTTTCTATAAATACGCAATGTTCGTGCAGAAACCCTAGATCTGAGTTTTATGGCTGCAACTTCGTATTTTCTCTCCAAAACCCAAATCAAGCTTTCCAAAACCATTTCCTCCTTCTCCCATTCAAGTTATATGGTGATTTGAGCTCATACAATCCCTGCTCTACTGGTTTGTGAGCTTAGATCAGTTAAGAACAAGCTTCATCAAGAAAACGATCCGTGGAGGTGATGTTCCCAACATCTTGTACTCAGGTAAAATCACAAAACCCACTTGAAATCTTGATTTTTTAGCATTGTAAATCATTTTCCCAAGTGTGAACACGTTTCTCTTTGAAGCATAAGTGACTTGAGGGCTGCAAGACCTTGTTTGACGAGAAACAAAGAGAAAAAAGTATAGATGTCTAAGGTATAAAGATTTCTTTTAGTATGATGTGTATTTTAAGGTTAGTGTGTGTGTCTTGAAGTGTTAAACACATGAGGAAACCACGAATGGGACAATGCACACAAATGCATTGCATTTTCTTGAAATCCCATAGTTAATGCGAAAGGTGACTATAGTAACACGCACAAAACACACAGAACACGCAAAACGCCATTGGTTACTAGTGTAACTAACCGCGGTAACATGTTGAAAAACCAGTTTGTGCATTGGTTATCATAGTAATCGACCACAATACCGCGGTAACCCGTCTTGTATTTTGTCTTTTCTCTTGTTTTTTGCCCCAATCTTGTGTACACTATGAAATACCTATGTAAGTGATGGAAATCTATGATTTTGAACATGTTATGGATGCTTTAAGCTCACATTATCTTGGTACTCAAAGCTTAAAGATTAAAGATCTAAAGCATGCTGGCGAGGGACGAAGGCGCAAGGAAAGAAAGGCTAAGTGGGTGTGATCACTGTACTCTCTACTATTTTTTGGATTTTAAATACTAAACTTATGATTGATTATTTTGAATATGCACTTAGGAGCATGCTAGGATTATTCTTGAATGACGATTGATTGGGATGATTGGTTGAATGTTGAGATAACATATTGATTGTTTAAAAGAAGTTGCTATACTCACATGCTTAAACAATATAAGATAATTCATGCCATGAATGAATTACTTGAACATTAGTATAATTGATTTGCTATATGACTGTGAGACTAAAGAAGATTAAATTAAGACTAAAACCACGTACTAGGGCGATGATCAACCCTTTAGTGTCATCGTGGGTTTCTCCAACTTGACTGACTGCGGGGCTGAGTGTCACTTTTGACCTAATGCCCCCATCAGGGTCCCGAAAGGTAACCGACCCTCGGGTGTTACCTCCAAACGTTGTCCCAGACCACGAGGGGGGCACCGAGACCACAACCTTTTAGTCTTAATTGAGACGAAAACAATAAACTGTTTGAAACACCCTAATGTAATGAAAGTGTTTGCATGTCTTGTATTTGGGTCTGAATAGTGCTAGTGATGTGTTGTATGATCTATGGGGCTCTCAAGGTCACCCCTTGATTTCATTACAATGACACTGCAGGAGTAGACCAGCCATGCGAGGTCATCATTTTGGTTGAGACCTAACTGGGAGGTTGTTGTAGATTTTGGTTTATTGCTTTATCACTTGGTTGTAAATGATTTGAATTGGGCATGTGCCCCCATTTTTTAAACTTTTTACATGTAAATTAAATGTTTTGAGACTTAGGCTAGTTGGGCCATGTTTATGTTCCCATACTATGCTTTAAAAATGATTCTGAAATTTTAAATATGTTGCAAAGTGTTTTGCCTTGTTAAATATACTTTCATTTTGGATTTTGTAAGTATTTAGAACCGTTGCATACATTTTTCTGATAAATTTTATTTTACTGAAAAGGAACTGGCATTTTCAATGATCATTGTGTATTTTAAATTGATTTCATAACTTATTTGAAAGAAAGGCTTTGAAGCATGAGATAGGCATAAACAGAAGGGAACAATTGGCCTCTGGCTCTCGACGAATGACTCGAGTCCGGTGTCTCCCGTCGAAGGGGCGTGCCGTCTACGAATGTAGCCCTAATGACTTGTCACAGAAAGAAAATCGGGAGCTGGGGTGTCACATGCCCGCCTTGGTCTAGCGACCTCAGCTTGTACAAAACATTTTGTTTCTAGAGGTTGTCTAACCAAATGATTCAAAGATATTAATAAATTTTAACGGTGTCATTGCAAAATTCAGCATTCTTGAATTTTCCCTACTTATGGGGTTAAGATGCAATGGAGACGGTAGAGCAGTTGGGGTCCAAAGAAATGTTTTCAAGGATAAGTACTTCAATGGATTGAAAAAATTCAACAAGTAGTTAATCTATGAGGCTTTTGTATCTCGCTGTTGGGAGAATGATGATGATGTAGTTAAGGTTGCAATTCTCTTTTTCATCCATTACTTCTTTTTTTTTTTCACAAAAATGATAAATCGGTAAATGACATTTATTTTGAGTTAATTAATTTAGGTGAAATAAATAATTATCCATGGGGCAAAGACCTCTTTTACTTTTCCATGGATTCATTGATGGGAAATTTTTTGAATGAGAAACGTGAAGAAGCTGGGAAGGGAAAATAGCTAGCAATACATAGACTTCTTGGTTTTCCAATAGCCTTTCCAGTGTCGTTTTATGAATGTTACTTAAATACTATGGCAGGCATGTCGTCTGGCATGGACAAAGATATCCACTTATTTTATTTTTTGAAGACATGGTATAATTAACATTATTATTCACATTTTCTAAATTTTTATGTTTCACATGTCTTTTTTTTTCATATTGTTATATTTCAGAAGAAGAATTTGTTGCCAACCCAGTGGAGCTTTTCCAACTGTATATGGATGGCTTGATCAGAAAACAAGAAAGGAAGAATCTTCTTTATGAAGATTTGGGTTATCATCAATATTCTAATGATGATGATTTTTGTGATCCACTTACTTTAAAAACTATTTCAAATCCTCCTAGTCTGTAAACCTCTTACGGGAGAACTTGATTCTGGTAACAACTCTACTACTCTCCATGAAATGACAAACTTATGTAGTTGGCAGTGTGATTTGCAAAATAAGTTCAGTAAGCTTCCTAGTGAGGTTGCTTCATTTGGTATGAAGATGGAAGCTAATTTTTCAAAGATCTATGAAGAAATTGTTGTTATCTCTAAGAAACTTGCAATAGTAAATTTACTTTTTTTGCATCGGCCTATCAATATTTTCCATTAACAACTTGTAACAACTCGTATTTTTAGGCATCAAGTTGATGGATTCAATATATACATTCCCATGTACTTTCTTGGATTTTTAATAAAAATATATCAAATTTCTCAATTTTCATCAATTTTACCCATTTAATTGAAGAAATTGAAATTAATTGAGAAAACTTCAAAAAAAATAAAAATAAATTTTTTTAAGTGTTAGAAATATTGTAGAAATGCAATTGAGATCAAAAGTGGATATAAATGCTTAATTTGCTAATTTTTAAATTATTCTACATCTAATTGGATGAAATTACAAAAAAAAGTTTGAAGAAATTACGAAAAAATTAAGAAAAAATATTTAATTATTAGATTTTGTATTTAATTATGAGAGTGACAATTAGTGATTGAATGTGTCCAAATTAGTTAGCAAAAATAAAATAAAATAAATAAATAATTAATTCCCAATAATACATAAAGCCCAAAATTTTAGTAAAAAAAGAGAAATGATATATTTGACTAATTAATTAAAAAAATCAGAAATTTAGATTAGTTGCCGGATAATTTGGTTTATTAGTTGGGCATCCCATGGATTGCCATTATGATGTTCCTAAAGTGTGTGACAAATGACAAGAAGTGCCTTGTCCACTACACAAATTAACTCTATCTATAAACCCACTTAGCTTTCTTCCTCGTTCAACCACGCTATAAAAAGAAAAAAAAATCAAAAACCCAACTCCATTAGGGACCTTAAGGGAGCTTGGATTGAGGGTGATTGAGAAGGAATTTCAAGAGCTCACCAAGCTCTTCAGCATAGGTGACATGCTCAAGGGATGGAAATGGTGAAAAGATCATGATGTTTGAGTGATTTCCGACACTTGATGCTCATATATGTGAAGTAAAACTCGAACCTAAACATCCCTACATCATTAGATTAAGGTAATCTTGCTTGCTTGATGAGATCATGATGATTTTTCCCCTATGTTGTGAGATGTCCAGCTTTGAAGATAATTAAAATCTTATGATCAATTGTGAGATGTCCAGTTGGGGGATCAAGGTGATTGAATTAAGAAGAGAGGCAGGCCTTGTAGTCTTTTGAAACACCCTCAAGAAAGGTAAAACCCATATGTTTGGTGTGATTTGATGATGTAAATGTCAGGGAAATTGTGTTTTGACTTGAATGTAATGATCAAGTTACGTTTATGGTAGGAAATTATAAAGTATGGTTTGTATGAGGATGTGAGTTGTTGAACATTTAATGAGATGGTGGTTCTATATAATTTCCTGGATGTTCTATGTGATGTTATGTTGTAAATTAGTGTTCTTGATTAAAATTACACTTAAGGTTTAAGTTATATGTGTTGGAGTCATGAGAATTACCGTGCTAGTTTGCTCGACTGTCATGAATGAGTTGTTCAAGTTGTATACTTTGCAAGCTAGGTTAGTTGATGTCCGGACACTATTCCAAATGAGTTAAATAGTTGGTGATTAACATACTATTATTGCTAATAAGAGCATTAACAAATGTAATTGAATAGATTTCGTATGTTAGATAGGGCAAAAATATTGAATTGTTAGGTTTCTGTTATCATACCCTATTTTCAGCTTGCTGTTCATGAATTTTTAAAAATTTCTAGACCTTTTCAAATGACTTGAACTTTGGTATGAAAGTTTCTAGGACACTTGAGAATGATAAAAAAAATTTGGCATCCTAGAATATTGAGTCTAGTTATGACAAACGAGTGACTTTCTCAATGATTGTCTAGAATTTCAACAGATTCTATTATGTCACTTTGTGCAAGTTGAAACCCTACCAAACTAGCTCAAAAGTTACCAAAACAAAATTTTAATGAACCCTTGATGAGACTAGATCAAATTTGGAAATTTTTACATCTAATATCTTAAAAATTTGTACTAAATGAAATGAAATGATAAATGAATACTAATTCATTTATAGAATCCACTAGCAAATTCAAAAGTGCTCAAAAAACTTCTTAGGGGAGTGAAATATAAGAAAAGGGAACAAAATGGGGTAAACACCTCAAATAGCCTAGGCATCCAAAATTCATTTCATTTGCCCAATCAATAGTTTATTTACTTGGTATGCATCAAGAGAATCTAAATCAGGAAAGAAAATGAGAAAAAACTTATCCAATTGAAAGATATGAATTTTTATTAAATTCATGTGGACCCAAAAATGTTAAACACCCCTAAGCATGTGCAAGTCACATGGGTGATGGTGCTAGCATGACATGATCATGTACACCATGGCTCATACACCCGAAAACGTTCCAAAATTGAAGAACCCTAGCCCTTTTAGAAATGTGCTCACGTGGGTGATCATGTATACCATAAGTGCATACACACTAGAACATTTCCCTTGAGCAAGAAACTTAAGCCGCCACCCTTAGTGGAATAGAAAGTTTACAAAAGAAAAACTTGCCAAACCATAAGGATTCCATGAGATATGCTCTTGTCTTGTGCACACCAAGGGAAACATCGAAGAATGGAAGGTTTCCACTTGCACTCTCCATGGCGCCAAAATTAGCACCTAGAAAATGTTCAAAATGAAGATAAAGAAAGATATTCTAATTTAAAGAGACATAGAAAGATTCCTTTACCTAGATTTGACTAATAAACAAAGGAAAAAAAAATCTGAAAATAGAAAGTTGCCTCATGCTCACATATGATGCCCAAATCAGAAGCACACCAAAAGAAAAAAATAAAATGTTTCCTTGTTCCATTCTTGTGTGATGTCCAAGAAAGGATGCAAATAAGAAAGACTCACTTGCTAATATATTCTATGAAGCAGCCAAACCATGGGCCATTTCTAACCATGAGCACATAAGAGAAAGTAGGAAAGAATTCCACAAACTATGACGCCAAGAATGGAAAGCTTCCTAAGTGACTAAGTGTGATGCCCAAGAAAAGAGATAACTAGGGAAGTTCCTAGCACACAAAATCTGAGTTGAGATAGGACGTCCAAACTGATTTTGCAAGTATTCGAAACTTGATTTGTGTCTACACATGCTTTGGAAACCAAATATGGATCATATCTTGTGAATAGAAAACCCTAATCCCCAAACTTGCCAAGCTGTGCTCACATAAGAGATAGGGAAAGATCTTTAATGCAAACCGTCCTCTTTTAGTTTATGGAAAGATGCTCTTTGAGAGCTACCCAAAGCTACCCCAACTGTGCCCCCCTTGCTCTTGAAAAATCTATATAAACCCCCTAGTGCTCTCATTTTCCTCATCCTAAAGCAAGAGTTGCATTTCCCTCTTGACTTTCTCGAGCCCTCTTCTTGGCAACCCCTTCTCACTTCTCTTGTATTCTTGAGTGTTTCAAAGTTAGAAGTTTAGTTTATTCAATATTTTTGAGTGGGCTTGGGGTGTTAAATGTTTGGGAGAAGGGAACCTTTGCTGGATTTTCTACAAACTAGCAACTAAAGTAGATGAGATTTCTTAAACTTCTACTTTACTTGTTTAGATTAATGGCATGTTCATGATTGTTCTAATATCAGTTTATCATGCATGTTTAATTTCAATCCATCATTCATGATTTAATTTTCAGATTCATGTATATGTCATCTTCATGCATCCATGAAACCATGCCATAATAGATTATGCAATGTTTAAGCCTAGTTGATATATGATGCATATTTATGATGTTTTTATGTTTGAATGTTACATATAAGCATGCTGAATTTTACTTCTTTTATTTATGATCGATGCATATGAGATTAAATCAAAGAAGTTAAAACTAAGAACCGTGTTTGTCATAGTAATCCAAAGGGGTGAAATGGATGTTCTTTATATATACTGCGAGTATATGGTTTGTCGTACTGTGTGTATAAGGTGTAGCACAAAATACTTGGAATGTGGGCAAGATGTCCCTATTTCCAATGGAATATGGCAAGATGAATTGTCTTTCCACTCAAAGTGGAGGTATTTTGGATAAGAACATCAAGGGATTGGAACCGCTTTCAGTCTAACATACAACCATAACTAAGAAACTATTTGAAGTGCCTAATGTATGCAAGAGTTTGAATTAGCAAATTGGTTGTTTTAAGAATGATCCACTGGGCTATTCTAATACCCCAAAATTTTGTCAAATAATTAAAGATAAACAAGTTTGAGGAAATTAAATGAAATAAGTCAAGTGAAAATAATTTCAAAGATTTTAAGAAATTTTCGGGTGCAAATTGTGTGTTGGCACATGAAAAATAAAATATATTAGAAATATAATATAAAATAGACAAATAAGACCTTAATTTGATAATTAAATGAAGATTAAGGTTTGGTAAAATGAATTATGAAATTTAAGGAATTGCTTAAGAAATAAATAAAAATAAAGTATGAATACACATATAGGTTAATATGGGTATAAAAAATATGTTTATTAGCACTAAATATAAATACTACATATTATAGTAATATGTACATAGAAAAAAATTTATATAATTAAATAAAATGTATTTATTAAAAATAAATCAAACATTATGTAAATAATAGTGTGTAATTTATAAATTATTATCTGAAAATGAAATAGGAAATAAATAAAAATAGTAATTATTTAATTAAAGATATTAAAGAAATGAGAAAATATCTAATAAATACAATATTAAATAATTAAGAAGGAGAAAATATTAGTAAATCCTTAAAATAGCATGATTTGAGTAAGAATCAATGTTTACACAAATTAGAAAGTGAAATTGGGTTGATAATTAGCAATTTTCGGATAAAAGAAACCTTAGAAAGTGATTTGGTAATTAGAAACATGATCCAACGACCGAAAACGTAAAATCCATCTGATCCAGGATCCAACGGCCACGATCAAAATCTTATCGAACGCCCGGATGCACAAGATCAGCCAGATCGAACGACTAGAAATTTGCAAGCGTAACTCGAGGAATATCAAATGGTCAGGAATCGAGACGTATATGATCTGATGCGTAACTCGATGATCATCAAACGACCCAAAATGAGGCGCTCGGGAAGATCGCGAACGGATGCGTCAATCTAGGACGATCTAACGACGCACAATCGATCAAATAGATCCAACGGCCCAGATGCTTTTCGGTAATCGCAAAATCGATCCGAACACAGAAATCGAGGATAATCAACGGTGTAGATAAAACTCGAAAATCTCGATCGCGATCTGATGCTGTGATCGAGGATCATCAACGGTCGACATTTCACCCACCAAAACTCAATCGCAAACGAACACTCCGCTCGAGGAAATCTGACGAACGAGATCGAAGATCCGACTCTATTGCTTGATCCGAGGAAAATCTAACGGTGTTGATCGAATCCTAATGTGTGTCTCGAGGAAAATCTAACGACTGCCATTCTATCCGCCCGATCTGATCACGAATGAAATCTGGATGACGATCCGACGACTCCGATTTGCTGCTCCGAAAATAATAAACGAAAATACCGAAATTAAATCCGAAAAAAATCAGAAAAAAAATCCAAAAAATTTTCTATAAACTTGGTTTTCCAATTGCAAACCAACTTGCTAATTTCCTATGCTTGGGGGGCACGAAAATTTGAATTTTTGCATGTTTCCCACCAAAAAACTTACCATTTTACACTAGTTTGAAGCCTATATAAAGGACCCCCATGCTCACAATTCATCTCATCCCAATTCAAGAGCATACTAGTCCCTCTTGAA
>JAJIYU010021233.1:0-10107 GCA_030144865.1 Tinospora cordifolia | reverse complement strand
TTTTTTTTTTTTTTTTTGAATGAAAAGGATTGAGAGGTTGAGGATTTAAATCAAGGAATAGAGTTAAGCAACTTACAAGGATTATCAATATATATAAATGCTAGAAAAAGAGATTACAAGATGATTGATACAAACTCCACAATTGCACTTATGATCTCACAACTACTACTAAATTGGGTGTTTTTTTTTTTTTATCACATACAAGTTCTCACAGGATAAACATTGCAACCAAGTTCTCCATCCATTAGCAGCGATTCCTCTTGTTCCTGCATCAAAGCAAGCCCAAACTGCTGAGAAAATGAGCAGAGAGACGCCACTTCTTTTGTAGCTCTCGAAGCGTGTCTTGGAATAACTAGAAATTCATATCTTCAAAAACCACAAATGAAATAACACAAACAAATTAATATGAATTGAAGCAAGTTTTTGCAAAATTAATATCAATATTAAGATCAGTATATACTAAAACTTTTTAACTAGTAACATCAAGAAAATTTGGGTTTCTACATCACGAGAAGGAAAAGCATCTCGGGTTATAACACTATTAAATCTTCAACAGCTCAAAAGATCCCATAGCTGCAAGGGTTCAAACACAAATAGCAAAGGTAATGCAGAATAGTAGCAGTAGATACTTCACGCTGCAGCAAAGAAAATATGATAATTTCAAGTAACACCATAATCTGATGGCCAGATACCATGGAAAGAGCATTTGCTTCATAGTCTAACATAGTGTATGTTGGAATAAAATATAAATAAAATACAAAGTAATTTATGTTCAATAAGACATGAAGTCCAAAATATTATGTTAGCATAGGATTAAGGAATGGACATGAGCGATATCTAAAACTGTTGGACAACCTCTATGGCTAAATTGACAATTCTGCTTTGTAGGCAAAAACTCACACTTGACGCCCATACCAAAGAATGGAAAGAAAGATAAGTGGCGGAAATGGGAACTCTCAGATATGGGAAGTGCCCGGATTTTCAGGTTGGAACCAATAGGATAGCCAAGTTTTAAGAGGGAGTGTTAAGCTAAACATTCCTAAAACTAAAGCACAAAAAGGGCCTAGCAGACCAGGACTCTTTTCTTTTGTGGAAGAAGCAAATTTATTAATATCAACAATAAGGTACACCCCTGATTTGAGTACAAAAACAATGTCTCACATTGGAAATTATAATCATCAAGACAAGCATAAATTAAAATAATTTCTAATAGAGCATTCTCCTTGACAACACACAAATATAATAATTTGTGTAAGACCAAAAGTTTCAATCTTTTACTTCAAGATTGGCAATGATCCAAGAGATCTTTCTTTTAAGAATCTTGCAACAAATAAGTTTTAGATAACTTGTATTGAGTGCACAGGGCTGTTGCTATTGGAGGCTTTGTGCCAATGCAAATGTAAATTAAATCACCATTTTACCATTTATCACTAAAAAAAATCAAGTAGAAACTGCATTTTTGTCAAACACTTTCATACAGTGAGATCAACATATTAATTTGATTAAAAAAAATTACTTATGCAACTTCATCACAGTACCAACAATATCATCCAGCAAATTTTTTTTCACCCAAATAAATCATTGCATCAGTCATATCCACCAAGGGACCTCATATGTATTGGCTAAACAACCATAATATGCTTGGAGCAATATTTATTTCGTGCTCAAATGAAACTCACAGCGCAAATATCAAGACAGCTATCTTACCTGCTTAATCATAGCGTTCATTATATCTTCCAAGGAACCACAACTATTAGCCATGAATCCACCATGCGATTTAGTTGACTCCATATGGTACTCTTCCTTCAGTCTCATTGTGGCCTCCATAGGCGACTTCTCAAACCCATTTTGCTGCATCAGAAATGGACTACTACCATTGGATTGGCTGATGAGACTTGAATCCATCTTTCTATTAGGAAGCCCAACGTTTTGACTTGAGTTGTGCCCAATTGAACCCACAACACCCGGGATGGGCAAAGAAGAATTTAAAGAACCAAAGACATGATTTGGGTTTTGTGTATACTCATGCTTGTTTTCTTCCCTATTTTGCTGGAGGTTATAGTTGACATTCTGGTTAATCCTATTGCCTTTGCTTCCAAAGTTTGAGGTTTTTTGGCCTTCATGCTGAAGATTAATGCTAGCTGCGCTTGCCTGACTTTGAGCATCTTGTCTAGAATCCTGCAGAGATGATGTTACTACACTTGTTGCGGAAATATCAAGTGGGCTGCTCCCAATATGTGTGGCTATGGAGGAAATATTTTCTCTCAAATTTATAGGTCCAATATCTGCATGACTAAAATGGTCACCCAATGGTGGCAGTGGATTTGATGAAAACCCAGTTAAAGGAATGGCACCTTGCCAACTTTCATTACATCTACCTTGATCAGATAAATGAGATGAGGCACCAATACCCATTTCAAAAGGATCGGCATTAAGTGATGACATACTAACAGAAGACTGATTTCCCAAAGCTCCCTGATTACGGGCTTGTTGAGTATGTCCTTGTAATAGCATTGGGTTGTTTGGAGTGCCCAAGAAAGAATTACTAGAAGTACCAATGGTCATTCCAGCATCAGGAAAGCCATTTCCAAGAGGAAACATTGCTGGGTCATTGATTGCAGTGAATTCTGTAGCACGATTGTTAATTTTGTTCTGTTGCAGGTGATCAAGTTCAAAAGATGTTGGTATCCCTTTAAATAAATTCCCATTCTGATTTCCAGGTAAGACAACTTGTTGCAGCTTTCCAAGATCGTTGATGGAGTTACCAGAATTTGGATTACGACCAAGCTGGATCATTCCAGATGAACCAAGCCCACGCAGACCCAAATTGGCAGGTGAGTTCAACCTACTGAGCATCCCATTTGCAGGAAAGGATCCAAGACCAGCATTAGGAATCTGCCCTGATCCAGTAAGGGCGTGAAAATCTCCAAGTCCATCTAGAGAGCCCATGCGCAAATAGGATGCATCTTTACCACCTAAAGCAGCAACCATGTTAGCTTGCTGACTTGCCACACAGCTGATTCTCTTCAAGTAAAGCCTGTATTTCTGCAGCAAAATGGGGGGGATCAAGTAAAAATAGAAGCACAAGGCAATCGGCCAAATAAAAAATAAAAAAAATAAAAAAAGCAAATAGAACACAAAGATAATGCACTAACATGAAGCAAGGGAAGAACAGGATTTGTACCTGAAGATGGCTTGCAACATTTTCTCGAGTAAGCCGTTCCACATTCATTAGATCCAGTATCTTCTTTGGTACAGCCTCTGCATTGGAAATAGTAACTGAATTATATAAAATTCTTTCAAAAGACGAATAAACTTGTCAATAAGAAGAAGAAGAAGAACCCACTTTCAATGCCCAATTGATTAACAGCTGCGACAAACTTGCGGTGCAATTCCACAGACCAAACAACCCTAGGCTTTTTCTGGGCTGAAGGGTCCTCATTTTCCTGCCCATTTTCATCACCTTCTTCCTCATCGTCTTCATCTTGGTCCTTTCGCTTCCTATTGATTTTTCCATTCCGATCAACATGGCTACCAGCTGCTGCAGAACCTTGTCCACCTTCACCTGTTGCCTGATGAGGCCTTTCCGAGTTATCTGAACTGTTTACATCCTTGGAATCGAACTTCTTTCTCCTTATTACATGCTGCCAGATGTTCTTAAGCTCCTCAATTCTAACGGGTTTCAGCAAATAGTCACAAGCACCATGGGAAATTCCCTTCATCACAAGTTTGGTATCACTATGTCCCGACAACACTATGATCATCAAGTTAAAGATCAAAAAGTTAGTATCTTTCTCTGATAAGTTAAAAATCGATGAACCTCAAAATTAGAGTTCTAGATTTTTTATATTAAGAATATTAAGAGTGCTTTCTTTTTCACAATTGAAGAGAAAGACTAATATGAATATCTCATGAAGGTAAGTGAAGTCAATTATCCACGTATCTGCATCTTCTTCTGCAGCAAAACTAAGCAAGCCTTATCGACACAGTGATGCTAAAAAGGATCTTCATCAAGGAATATCTAGATTTGGGTCCAAGAATCTATGCTTACTTATGACAGGTAGGTCCATTTCAAGTCCCACAAGCTCAAGGAGCTTAAACCCATCCATGTCTGGCATATGAACGTCGCTGATGACCAAATCAAACTTATTTTTATTCTCTCGCAGCATCTTCAGTGCAGTAACTGCCTGAGTTGTTGTTGTAACTGCAAACACAAGAAAATGAAATTGAAGAGAAAAAATTTAGAATCCAATTAATTCAGTTTACATCTTTCACATCTCAAACTCTAAATTAAACTTAGGATTCAAATATATTTCATCTCAAGACTAGAATGAAACCACTCAATAGACTCGATTAAATCAAAATAAATCCATAGAATCAAAACAAGGGTATCATGGAAATCCGTCATTTAGAGAAAAATACAAGAATAAAAAAATAAGTTAAAATGGATTTTTTAATTGAAAATTAAAGATGGAAAATTGAAGTAGAACTCCATAATGGGAAAAACCCTCCAGAGAAATCGATGGGCGAAATTAAGAAAAACCGATATGAGATGAAACTGAGAAAAACATCAGGATCCCATTTAGAGATAGAGTTCTAGCAATCTAAAATAGAGAAAAAAAAAATTAAAGGAGTATCTAAGGAAATATAAACCAGTAACCAATTCACGAGACCAAGAAGCTTAAAGCTCCTTGAGAAGGAAAAAAAAAGCAGTTTAAAAGAATATTTCGATCTTGAAAGGCTCAAAAATAAAAAAAGCACACAAGGAATCGAGAAAATAACACCAACCGATCTCTTAAAAACACCGGATTCATGAGGAAAACCAACAAGAAGAAGAGGAAGAGGATCGAGAAGAAACAAACCATGATATCGGCATCTACGAAGCAAAGTCTCCAACACCCGCAAACAAGTAAGATCATCGTCAACGGCAAGAACTCGCATACCCACAGGAAACTGATCTTTCCCATCATTCTCACTGACAACCCCTCGTATTTCCTCCACAGTCATTTTACACAACTCAACAACTCAACTCGAGATCAACAGAGAAAAACCCAGAATTCAGAGTCTTCAAATAAAAGAAAAAACAAAAAAACAAAAAGAAACCCAAAAATATAAAAACCGAAGTGACAAAACCGCTTGATTCACAAACAACCCAAGACGGAACCCACAATAACAGAGTTACAGAAACAGAACAGAAAAGAAAGCAACGGAGAAACCTCCAGAGAGAGAGAGAGAGAGAGAGAGAGAGAGAGAGAGATGAAAAAACAGGGGGATTTGAGAGCTACAGAAGAATCTGCAACACCAAGAACAGAAATTTAATAATAGTAATTAAAAGAATTAATGAAAATAAAAATGGAAATTAGTTCTCCCTTTTGCTTTCCTTCCTTACAGTGTGATCAGAGGAAGCGCAGAGACAACCTTGACAAAAATAAAAGAATATAAGGTTTTAATGGTAATTTTCTGGATGCAATGTTCCAAACAAAAAGGAAATTAAAAAAAAAAAAAAAAACTATAAAAAGAATTATTTAATCAAGGGTATATTAGGAATAATGGTAGCCTTTTTTTAATCAAAACAAGAAAATAAATAAATAGAAAGTCAAGGTTCATTTTGGGTGTCACTAGGGTGGATCCTACTATTATCTTCATTTTAATCTTATACAAGTGGGCCCATTTAAACACACTGATCCCAACCATACAAACAATGTGGGCCACCACTTATGATGTCACAGTCAAACAGATTCTTGTCTGACCCATGTAAAGCTTTAGAATCATAGCTTTTCTCAATCATCTTATAATTAATAACCCACTTAAAATGGTGTTTTCCGTTTCCTTTTTATTTTCCTTTAAATCAAACTTCACAATCCCTCATAATCCTGCGGCTCTGATCAATTCTTCTGATGGGCCCAACACTGAACTACACAGCTCAGGTACACCAGATCACCGCACTCGTTATTTAATTGACCCGGTCCGTAGTGTAGTCGACCCGGATCCATTTTGAAGGGTATTTTAGTCCAAAAAAGCAAGGAAATCTTGGAATATTTGTTTACAGTTCATAACTTCTTCAATGAAGGATCCAAACAGGATCTTGAAATTAATTTTGCTTACAAGGGCAAGAACTTAACTTTAAATTTTTTTTTCTTTTTTTCATATATTCAAATTTTTTATTCCTTCGGAGGTAACAGCCAGCGAAGCATTTTGAATTTTTAGTGACCCAATTATAAAATTTCTATAAAAAATAAATAAATAAACGTGTAAGCAAAACAGCCGTAGTAGTGGCATGTTCGTGAATAAACAAAACAATACGGTGAATTAATTCTCTGAAAGTTCTTTTTTAATTAAGAAATTTGGAATAAATAAAGTCAGAATGCCACGTTTCCCCTTCCCATTGGCCGAACATGAGATGGCTGGACCTAGAAAGTCCGGCAGCAGAGTAAGTGGTGGCGCGTCAGGAGCGTGACAGGTACGGATCCGAAGAACCCCGGCACGTGCGAGAACCGGGTCGGGTTAAGGGATTGGTTTGAAGCGGGTCGGGTTAGGTGGGGACCAAAGGTGGGATTGGGTGGGAAGAGGACCCGGATAGAGAGACACGCCTGAGATGCGCGTGCTTCGCGGGGGGTTGTACTGAGAAAAACAACAAAATAAAATAAAATAAAAGCTGGAAAAAGGTAATGGGTGAGAGCTTACTTTCTATCACCTGCGCTTCTGATTTGCCTTTTTAGGGTTTCTTTTTGGCCTTTTCATTTCTGCCTTTTGAGGGTTCCCCAGTTTTCTTTTTTTTTTTTTTTAATTATTTTCCTTTAACTTTTTTGGGAAATAAAATAAATAAATATTTTTTTGTTGGGTCTGAGCCATCTTGGAGTTTGATGACCTGCTGCAATGTTTGGGTTCTTTTTTATTCTTTTTTTCAGAGGGTGATATTCAATATTTATTGAATATTAATTATGTAGTTTGAAAATAAAATAATAATGATAATAGGGGGTTGAAGAGGATGATGAATTTGGGTAATGTTAGATGCAGGTATTAAATGAGCCAAATCTAAGTGGTGCTAGCAAATAAATCTGTGAATGTAAATATTTTAATTGGTTCAGTACCAGATATGTATGTGAGGTAACTTTTAACATTTAATATGGCTAAAAACAAGTCATAATAAATGATATATTTGTTTGTTAATTTTTTGTAGATTATATACAGGTTGGTCTGAAATTTTTAAATTTCATACCCTAAACCAAAGCTCTCCAAAAATAAACAATTCAAAAAAAAACAAACAAATAATTATTAGCTGTAAATTAACTGTAGCGGAAAAATATCTTTGTTACTCATAAATTAGATCAAAAATATTATTATTATTATTATTAAACGTTGGACCAAAGTAGGAACCTTACCATACTGGTGAGTTCATATGATATCTTTTTTTTTTTTGTCATCTTGTTATTGTATTTGTTTTTTGAACCTGGCAAAAAGGACTCAGCTTATTCTTTCTTTCTTTTCTTTTTTTCTTGGGTATATCTTTTTACTAGCTTAATGCACACATCAAAACTAATTCTCATTTGGACTATTAAGCCACTTTTTAGGGGTTAGATTTCCTAACAAGGGTTGTTATATTTACGAAACTCGAAATCAAGACCTCGCTTAAACAAAATGATAAGCAGACCATCAAACTAACGACTCATTATAGGTTTAGTTTATAATTTTATAATGTTATAATTCGTGTACAATTTTTCTTTTTTTTTTAATTCTTATACTGGCTTTTCACGACACTTTTCTTTCTTTTTTTGTTTTTAAGTTAAAGAGGAAGTTGGAAGCCTGAAGAAGAAGAAGAAGAAGAAGAAGAAGAAGAAGAAGAAGAAGAAGAAGGGATTTGGAACTTGAGGATAAAAGTGGAGGGCAATTTAAAGAAAATTTTAAAATGCTAAGTGGGATCTATTCATGGCACTAATGGGTAGGCCCTATCCCAATTTTTTTTTTTTTCTCGTTCCATCATAATAAATATTTTTATTTTTATTTACTTCATGATTTACACTTTTTTCTTTCCTTTTTGCCTTATAACATCACCCCACTTTTTGATTGAAAACCACTTTTCAAACCAATTTTTTGAGCACCATAATAAATATTTTTATTTTTATTTTTTATTTTTTTATTTTTTTATTTTTTGCCCTACTATCTAACATCATCCCACTCACCAAATGTCAAATTACTACACTAACAAATTTTTTTTTGTTACTTTTATATATTTTTATTTGTTTAAGTTTGTCCATTATTGACATACCACTGTTTTTGAAGCATATCATTCATCTGCACAATCTTTTATGCCATATTTAATTATTTATTTATTTACATCATTTTTATCTTAACAAATTTAGTGCCATTTAAATAATTGTTTTTTAAATTAAACTTTAAATATTTTAATCTTATGCTTTGAAAGTTTACCTATTTATAATTTTATATTTTAATACGATATTAAGGTCAAATAATAATAATAATAATCAGATATAGTTACGCTGTTACAGTTATTTAAAAAGGAGAATTTTCTTCCAATATGATAAAATAATAAGATATACTTATAATATTAAAAAGGATTTAACATGATAATAATTTAAACGGAAATCTTTTTTTGTTTAATAGTATTGTTAAAGAAAAGGATTGCTAAAAAGGAAAACACTAAAGCAGGTATAGAAACAAGTTTTTGGAAATATAATTAAAGTAATATCCAAAAAAAGTAATTATATATCAATTTATTTCAAATTTTATATATATACAGAGAGAGAGAGAGAGAAAATGAGTAGTGTATTTTATTGGGTTTACCAAAAATGGAGTTCTTATAGTTTCATCTCTTTAGCTTTTTCTTTTTCTTCAAATAATCAATAAATAATAAATATTTTGAATTAAATGGTCAAAATAACTCATTTCTTTTTCTTTCCTTCCATTGTATAATTATTTGTTTTTTTTTCAAAAATGTTCAACTACAAGTGATAAACTTTAGCCAGGGCAATAATGGTGTTATAATCACTATTATTATTATTATTATTATTATTATTATTATTATTTGGAATTATAACAAATTGGGATAAGAAAGATTGTAATTGAGATGGGGTCAAAGCAAAAATTAGCATTTCTTGCTAGATAGATACATTGATGAAAAATAAAATAATAAAAAATTGAAAACAAAGTGATGAATTGGCAAAAATTAATGAAGGGTGGTTAGGATACAAAATAATTTTTGAGAAATAAAATAGAGAATCAATCAAGGGGAAGGCAATATTTGACAACTTGGTATTAAGAGGAAAGTCTCCATCTACAAAGGGGACCCAATCACCCAAAATAAGGGGTGACACCCTAACTCCCACCCTCCCTTCCGTAGGACACCTTGGATGGTATAGAAAAGGACAGAAGCATATAAAATGATTCCTCTAGCATATATTCCACTCTCCAACATCAATTTTTATGAATTATAAATATATATATACATATTAATTTTGTATGTTATATTTGGTGGCACTAAAGCTTCCTTTAATAGCTTAGACGAGGACTGTTCAAATAAGAAAAAAACCATTGTTACGCCTTAAAAAGAAGCACAAAGGAAAAAGGGAAGAAAGAAGCAAGTGGCCCACACAAAAAACTTGTGTTTTTCCGCTTTTGCATTGAAATTGCAAGTATAGGCCTAACAAATACATTTTATAATCGCAAAATTCCCTCAACTATGTTATAAATTAAAATATAATATATATATATATATATATTTTTTTTTCTTTCGTATATTATATAATTCTAGCAATTAAAAAATAGTTAATTAATGGTGCATGTGTCCCACCACTACCACCACCACCTTTCAACATGCCCTACAACAAAAATAAATTATTTTTCACAACAATTAATATTCATAATAAAGGTGCCTGAGGGTCACCCTACCTCAGGCTATAACAACAATGCTAATTAATTTACCCTTTCTAAAGGGCAGGTAGTGAAACAAAGATAATATACAATCCCCCACTAATATATATATATATATATATATACTATTGTGTTTATTATTGTTTTATTAAAAATTACGTCCCCTTCCCAACCTATCTTCTGTTGTGCCCTATTCAAGAAGGAGCATACCCCCTTCCC
>JAJIYU010021232.1:0-10113 GCA_030144865.1 Tinospora cordifolia | reverse complement strand
TATTCGTGACACAATAAATAAAGCATGCATATAAAGACATAAATTCAATCAATCATCTTCAAAACATCATCACACATGCAAGATTTATTCAAACTAAAATAAAGAAGTAAATGTTAGAAGTCACTTCCACCTCGATTTTGAGCTTATTTCACAATAGATCACATAAAAAAACTTAAGATATTTTTATCGTGGAATCAAACTTAATATTCTAATAGCATCACATTAAAAAAAACAAAAAACTAACCTATGTAGCCAGAGATCATGAAAACAAATACAATTGTTGTTTCTTTTGCCATTTCAACTAAAAAAAAAGTAATCTATTTTTATTGATAATAAGAATTGTGATAGCTATCCCATATACGTAGAGTTCCAATGATGTTATTTTTATCATGATATCTTTTTTTTTTTTTTTTGATATTCCTAACAATGAAGACATACAATAAAAAGTTGGTTGTTATTGCTAGACATAATAGCATTGTAACATAAATTTGCATTTGAAATTAACAATGACATACATCCACAATAGATTTTTTTTTCTTATTTTAATATTTGATTTGGACAATGAAAAATCTTGTTTTTTTTCCAATAATATTTATTTCCATTTTAATATGCCAATTAATATATCCTTTTTAGAATAAGGGGACAATGAGGTGTTTGATTACCTAACTTCTTGGTTACAAGTGGAGAGACTTACCAACTAATGCCATTGTAAACCAACCAATTATATATGTTATGATGATAATTATTGTAACATGTATATAATATAATTATTAAAAAGCTTTAATTTAATAAATTTACTAATTTTTAGTAGATACAATCTTTAGATATATTAGCATGACACCAAGATAACACAATATATTGCAAAAAGTTGTTGTAAGCCCTTCACACTTTTTTTTTGTTGTAGATGATGTAAAGCTAAAAGATAAACACCAAAAAATTGTTTTAGAAGAGATTAATCACGACCCAAAGTTGATAGAAGAGCTATGTGGACAAATGAAGAAGACCTTTGGAGTTCTTGTAGGGTGATAGATTGTTTTTGATGGTCAATACTCAGAAGCGTATTTAGAGATTCGGACAAAAAGTAAATTGCCACTAAGGTTTATCAAACTATTTGAAATCCTATGATGAGAGGGAGATTGCACGTATGAGTTGGATCTGCTTAACATGATGTCCTCTATGCACTATGTGTTCCATGTATAGATGTTATGCAAGTGTGAGCCAGATACCTCCCATGCTATACGCTAGGAGCAAATGGAAGTATGTGATGATGCTACATATGAGGAAGGAAGCTGTTATCAACATATTGGATCGCAAGACACTAGGCTTAAGGACCAAGTATATTCCATTAGTCAAAGTCCTGTGTAGACATCACAAAATTGAAGAGACAACTTGGGAGTTAGAAAGTGAGATGAGGACCAAGTACCAATATCTCTTCTCTAGGAACATCTAAATGAGGGTAGATTGTAATATCCTAAAAAATTTAAGAATTTTCGAATACATAATAATAAAATTTATAGATATTAATTATTACTTGAATTTATGAGCAATCATAATTATAAGGTTGATAGGTTTAGAGTAAAATAAAATTTCAAACCTAAACTCGAGAGTATGTAGAATAAAATACAACATTTTAGTAATAAGAATGATTTATCAACTCAATTGTCAAAAGTATGGGTCTAAAACAAGAGGTTCCGAATTCAAACCTAAATTAATAGCTTTTAACTCCACAAAAATAAATAAATAATGTACACTACATTAGATAGAGGCAAGTGGCATACATTTAACCATGGTTTAAAAGAATTAAGTTACACCAAAGACCATGTAATTGTTAATAAAAAACATGGGTGCAAAAAAATTTGAAATTTAAAATTTGAATCTCAAATTTGATCATTAAAACCATGAAAATATGTCATTCGATCACATCATATGTAATACCTCAAAGAATTAAGAATAGGGATGCTAACCAAAAAAAAAGAGAGAGCCGCACGACTACCATGATACCCAAAACAGGTACCGCGGTGGTTGAGAAATTGGGATTTTTGTGTGGGTACCACGGTACTGGGTCAGGGTACTGCAGTATGAGATTGAATTTCGTGATTTTAGGATGCCGATGTGGTACTGCAATACCGAGAATGGGATACCACGGTACTATGATTAAAAATTGAAAAATTTTGACAAAGACATGGTACCACGATTCTGGGATGCGGTACTACGATTAAAAATAGTCCCAATACCGCGCTATTGGGACATGATACTTCGGTATTGCGATTGAAGACTAGAAATGGAAGGTCTAGGACACGGAGTTATCTATATATGTGTGTGCGCAGAGAAACCCTAATCGTACAAACTCATTGCAGGAAACCCTAATCATGTTGTTCCTCCCCATAATCGCACACCTCCTCCTCGAAATTGAAACTTGCGAACCTAGACAATTTTCTTATCGTTCTACACATTTTCTAAATCAATGTTGATCAATCCCAACGTCTTTGGTTGTCTCACAAGCCAAGGAAAGGAGAATGATGCTGCAATCACGTTTTAGAGCCATAGACCCATGCCAAGATGCGTTGCAAGGTAAGAAACTGCGCTAAGACACTTACATTGGTTCTATGTTACATTATGCTACAAGTAGGATGCACTGCAATGGATTCTAAATATTGTTTCACTCTCTACAATATAATAGAAACCTAAAGTCGTTAGAATCATTTTGTGCAAAACGAATGAAAGGAACATCGACTAGGGAGAAACTATAATGTTCTGTTGTTTGTTTATGTCACATTCAAATGTTAAAACTCAACGAGTCATAGTAAAACACCATTTTCGTTCAAAACCAATGCTTTCTATAGTAGTTTAACATCAATTGAGTGATAACTATTTCCTGCTCGACATAATATTTATCTCAATCTTAGATTTAGTGTGTTAAAATTGTATTGTATGCACAAAAGGGAACCAAAAACAATAAAAGTTGCACGAAAGTGTGGTTTATGGGAAAACAACCCCAATACTGCGGTAACACCCCATGTCACCGCGGTAGTGCAATGAAGACCGTGAGAGTACCACAGTTTCGAGTCTCTTTCACACGTGGTAACCAAGTTGCCTATCATGTACCATGTGGTTTAGTGACTAATTGATGATGATCTATGAGTTGAAAACACTATGAATGCTTAAAATGATGATGATCCTATACTAAAAATGCAAGGTTAAGGATTCCAAACCATCGAGCTGAGAGTTAGAACGCTGAGAGTGAAATAACAAGTGGAAATGACTGTGCTCTCTCTTTAATATTATTTAGTCTTGAATGTGATGCATAACTGTGTAATTAATGCTTTATGATCTTAGAAGCATGCTAGGAATGTAATGATATTCATTTGTATGGTTTTTTGCCCATGATATTTAGACCCATGTCATATGAATTATATTATTCAATTTTACAACAATAATATACCATATATGAATTTGATTGCGTGATATGATCTAAGTGACTATAGCATGATTAATGATTTTTAGCACATTTTTTTGCTTACATAAAATGTAATGTAATACCTCAGAATTTTGTCAAATCATTAAAAATAAACAGGTTTAATAAAATTAAATGAAATACGTAAAGTGAATCAACTTTGAAAGTTTTAAGAAATTATGGGTAGGCAAATGAAACCTTAATTTGATATTTAAATGAAAATGTCAATTTAGTAGAATTAATTATGAAATTTAAAGAGTTGTTTTCATTTCTTAAGAAATAAAGTACATACACACACATACACATACACGCACACGCACACACACACACACACACACACATATAGGTTAATGTGTGTGTGAATAATATGTGTATTAGCATAATGAATGTAAATACCACATATTATAGGAATATGTATATAGAAAAATTTACATAATTGAATAAAAATGTAGTATGCTTATATTTATCTAAAATAAATATAATATTATATAAGTATCAATTTATAATTACATGAATAATAAAATGAATATGTAAAGAAAAATATATGAAAATGAAGAAATGAAAAATGTAGATTATTAAATTGTTGGTTTTAAAAATATTAAAGAAATAGAAATATATCTAATAAATACAATATTAAAGAAATAGAAAGGAGGCAATATTAGAAAATTAATAAAATGGAAAGACATGTGCGATAAACCATGTTTACATCAATTAGAAAGTGTATAATTGGCAAATTTTGGATAAGAGCATCCTTAGAAGGTAGTTTTGGTGATTAGAAACTGCATCCAACAGCCAAAAATACGTAATCCACACGATCTACGATCCAACGGTCAAGATCAGGCCCGCACCAAACGCTTGGATGCACTGAATCACTGAAATCCAATGGTCCACAAACGATTTGGCCTATCCAACGAACAAGATCAAAACCCACACAAACACTTGGATGCACCGGATCAGCGTGATCCAATGGCCCACGATCAATCCATTAGATCCAACGGCTCACAACGCAGGCGTGTTCGGAGATCGCGAACGTATCGCGATCGAGGAAGATCAGACGATTCAGATCTATTTCGTTAATCACGTTCGAGATCCGAACACTGCGATCGATGACAATCCAATGGCCAGGCTCTGTGCTCGCGTTGTGATGATCATCGGTGCTGCGCTCGAGGTTCATCCAACGGTGAAGATCAAAACTGCATGAGTTAATCGCAAACAGTGCTGCGCTCGAGGAAGATCAGACGGTCCAGCTTTGAAATGTTTTCGATCAATCGCGATCCAGCGTTGTGCTCGAGGTTGATCAACGGTGTACGCAAGTTTCGTTGAACGCGAATGGCCATGTTGCAATCGAGGCTCATCTGACGGTCCAGATCTGAGGCGCCCTGTTAATCATGAATTATGTGCTGCGTTCGAGGAAATCCAGTGGTTCAGATCTGATACAATTTCTAGATGATCGTGAACCGTTGGTGCGATCGAGGATCATCAACGGCCCAGATTCATGCTCCGATTAAAACAGAGAAAATAACGAAAAAAATCTGAAAAAATTTCAAAAAAATTCCTAAAAATTTGAAAATTGTGTTTCTAAATTTTCCAAACACACTTGCTATTTTCCTATACTTGGGGGCACAAAATTTGAATAATTAGCAAGTTTCCTACAAGGAGAATACCAAAAACTTATCATTTTATGCCATTTTAAACTCTATATAAAGGACCCCTAGTGCTCTCATTGTTTTTATCCCAACTCAAGAGCATACTAGTCCCTCCTGACTCTTTCTGACCTTCTTCTTGGCAATCCCCTCAGTTCTTGAGTAATCTTAAACTGTTCTTGAGTGTTCTTGAGAGTTCTTGAGTGTTTAGAAGCTTTGAAGTAACAAAAATTTGTCAGATTTCAGAAGAATGCAGAAGAGACTCATTTAAGGTGGAAGTAATTTCTAACTTTTACTTCTTTATTTTAATTTGAATAAGTCTTGCATATGTGATGATGTTTTGAAGTTGAATGATTGAATATATGTTTTAAATATGCATGCTTTATTTATTTGATGTGCCATAAATATACATGTTATGTATGTTTAAAAATCAAGAATAATGATGCATGATATGCTTGAATTGTGCCATGAATAAATATTTGATGATTCATGTTATGTATATGTTGCATTGATGGTTTAATTCGATATTGTGTGTTTTATCACTAAGAAAAGATTAAATAATGATTCAATCCACGTATCGACGTGATGATGGACTGCATAGTGTCATCGTGTGTGTTCCACTCCCAATTCGGCTTGTCGGCTTATCTTTGATGATTTTGAACTGGGTTTCCAAGAGTGATCCCACTTCATAAATATTGGGTTTGAGTTTCCAAAAGTGATTCTCTCTCCCAACGATGTGGAACACAGAGATTAAATTCTTTCGGTCCGAATGTCAACCATAAAAAAGAAATTTGTTTGAATTGCCTAATGTACAAAAGTTTTTGATATGCTTGGTTTGTTTGAATTGAAATAATGATTTAAATGTTTAGAAAGATCCACTGGGCTATGTGCTCACCCTTCCTTCTATTTTTTAGGTAATTGATTTACATGAAGACAATAAATATTAGTTAGGTTCATTTTATTTAAAAATTTTCTAATTTCTATGTAAGGTCATGTTGCCCATGTTTTGAATCTTCTGCTGTAATAATTTTTCTTCAAGATCAAATTATGTACTCAATTTTATTTAATTAATTGAGTTTATGAATTTCAGTTATTTCTTATATTATTGCCTTATCAAATTCTTAAATTTAAATTATGTACTATCAAATAAAGTTAAGGCATGAAATAATTGAAATAGAAAGTGATGCAAGTTTTGTACTTGTAAATGTAACACTGGCTTGACCCGCCGTTTGGTTTAGTCGACTGTCAAGAGAATTGTGGTCATGTCCAATGCTTAAAGATATGGGGGTTGGGATGTTACATGTGATGTTGAGATTAATTATGCATGATAATTGCCACTAAATAAAGGTAATTAAGATCCTAACCACATACGGGGGCGATGATACAACTATTGTGGCAGTGGTCTATATCATCGTGGGTATTTTTCTCACGCTAGGTGGGTGTCCATGCTACTATGACAATAGTTGAGAAGAGACTGAGGATCGAGTGAGACCTCACTCCTAAGGTTGTGTTATGATGAGGTATTGGCCTTTGGGGCATTACTTCCAAGAGTTAAGACAAAAGAAAATACCGAGGAGATTCCTTTCGGTCTCAACGTCAACTCAAATAATTAATGCGTTTTGAAACACCTAATGATTTATAAGTGGTTGCAGGTTTATGTCCTTGACTTTAATAATATTTGAGATGTGCTACGTATGATCCATTAGGCTCTTGAGCTCACCCCACTAATCTATTTTTTAGGTAATCATTGAAGATACTTGCTCACGGGCATGTAAATGGAGACCATTGGAGTAGTTTGATACAATCCACTATTGAGATTGTATATGAGTAGAAGTTTACTATTTGTTTACAATTGTAGGGCATGGGACACATATTTAATTTATGTTTGGTTGATTTTATTCATTGACTTTGACCATGGGGCCAAGTGTTGGTTTAATGACTCATTTGAACTCAGGCCATGGGGTCAGAGTATTGTATTTCTTTATGAGTTTAATCATATTATTTCTAGTTGACATGCCATCCCCATGTTTAATCATGGATGCTATTATTCTTTATGTTTTTGCACTCTGATATTTTATTGGGATGGTTATGAAAAAGAAAGAAATATAAGTAACGTCTCAGTTTCCAAATATCGAAAAGCGGGAGTGACATCATGTTTGACTTGATTCCGTCTCGAGGTGAGAGACGAAGACACCCCGTCAGTGGTATTTGTGACAAGATTCAGGGGGCCGAGGTGTTGCAAAGGTGGTTTCAGAGCTCAGTTAGTAGCTTGCTAGGAAGAGTTTAGTCAGTAACTCACCAGGAAAAATTCGATCTGATGCCAAAAGTGGTACTAGTCTGGTGAGATGCTCACATAGAGCTCAATTAGTAGCTCAGTTAGTTCATCTATCAGTGGCTCAGTCAAAAAGTTATGGGGCTAGACTCTAAGGTATAGATTGTGAATAGCTAGTCCTATAGAGGAGCTGCGCAGTAGAGGCTTTGCATGCATTGGTCTAGGGCATAAGCTAGACACTGATAATGTGTGAAATAAAACTCTTGTTTGATCAAGACACGAGATCGAAATGATCCTGTATCCTTGGTTTCTATGTGGTATGAAACGCATAGGGATTTAGGGATACAGAGGATTAACACCCCAGCCTCAGTCAGTTTCAATTTGGTTTAACCATAGGGCGGGCCGAGGTCTGATTACAATTACAATTACACACCTTGTCTTTCTAATTCAATTATCTCATGCCATATTTAATTAAGAACATTTACTAAGGCAATTGCACAAGAGATAAAAGAAAACTTTCTAAATCTTTACTAATTTAATAAAAGTGGGTACATGACATTAAATTTAAACTTCTAAAAAGAAAGAGTACACAACTCAAAATAGAAACTTACAGTGGAAATTCAAAACTTGGGCAACATGCCATTACATTAAAATAAAAATAGAAACTTTCCACAAGTAAGCATTCTAAGCCTTTGTATGCTTTATTGTTTAATTTAATTCCTTGAAAAGATAAGAGAGAAAGGATGAACACATAGCCCAATGGATCTCTTTCAAACAACCAATTCGTTATCTTAGACTAATATCCATTAAATTTCAAACAGATGTAAACAATTAAGGGATTCAAACAATTTGTTGTTACTATTGTAATTTAGATTGAAAGTGGGTCTAATCCCTTGATGTTCTTATCTAAAATACCTCCCTTTAAGTGGAGACAAATCTTTACATCACATACTATTGGAT
Source organism: Tinospora cordifolia (assembly GCA_030144865.1). Taxonomy (NCBI): domain Eukaryota; kingdom Viridiplantae; phylum Streptophyta; class Magnoliopsida; order Ranunculales; family Menispermaceae; genus Tinospora; species Tinospora cordifolia. The sequence goes on along the minus strand of JAJIYU010021232.1, from coordinate 1,784 downwards.
TTAGGTTCTCTTTCCCATAATCCAAGTATTTTGTGCTACACCCAATACACATAGTGCGGCAAACCATATACCCACAGCATATGTAAAGGACACCCACAGTTTCCCTTTGTATCACTATGACAGTACATGGTTCTTAGTCTCAACTTCTCTCATTTAATTCTAATCATCATTAAACATAAATAAAATAAATAAATTTAGCATGCTCAACATATAGAAATATCAAGCATGATTATTCTTCATAAAATAAGCAAAATCATGCATAATCTAAGCATGGCATGGCTTCATGATCAAGTAAACATGGCATTGTAAAACCCCAGGCTCCACTATGACGATATTGTTCCCCGTTAGACATGCCCAGTGTAGGGGTTTTGTTTCTGGTATGTGAGCCCAACTCACGCCCAAAAGGCCTCGTCACAAGGTCGTTACCAGAGTGCACTTATGAACCAGGCAACCCCCTGAGGTCCAGCCGATGTGGCCTCAAGATGCATGCCCGTTACATTAAGGTTTGGCTCTGGTACCACTTATAATACCCAGGTCCCACTGTGACGATATTGTCCCCCATTAAAAACGCCCAACGTGAGGGTTTTGCTCTTGGTATGTGAGCCCAGCTCACACCCAAAAGGCTTCGTCACAAGGTTCGATGTGTCGGTGTGTCCAGCCGATGTGACGATATTGTCCTCGGAGTTGAGACTGGGGTATGAGTGCATACGCGAGTGTTCACTAGCACCAAGGCCTTTTGGGGGTGGCTCGAGTTCAAATCTCTACAGGAGCAACACCCCCACAATATGTCCGTGGTTAAGTGGGGACAATATTGTTACGTAGTGAGCCCGGGTTGTTACAAATGGTATCAAAACCGCTCTGTGTGTGCTAGAGGTATGAATGTCGAAGACGATATTGCTCTCAAGGGGGGTGAATTATAATATTCCACGTTGGTCCGACTCTAGAAGGATTCCTAGGCTAAATGTTCATTCGAAAGTGTTTCATTGTGCCGAGTGCTTTTGGGAGACTAAGGTTCGAGTCTCGCCAAGAATAAAACCCTACACTCAGTTAGCGGTGGCTAAGGCGGGGATAATATTGATACATAGTGAGCCCGGGTTGTTACAAAATTCTATCAGAGCCGCCTCTAAGTGTAACGAGTGTGCATCTCGAGGATGACATGGCCCCCAAGGGGGTTAGATTGTACTAATCCCATATCGGCTAGACCTCATAGTTGAGATTGGGCTATGAGTGCATACGCGGGTGTTCATTAGCGTCGAGGCTTTTTGGAGGTGGCTCGAGTTTGAGTCTTTCTAGGAACAAAACCCTCACAGTGTGTTCGTGGCTAAGTGGGGACAATATCGTCAGATAGTGGGACCTAGTGTGTTACACGTCTCATCTAAGGTGTAAGTTGCTTCTCTTAAAAGCCTTTTATTGTTTAAACCATTAGCATGTTTATTTAATTTTTTTTTTTGAGATTTGTTTTTCTAAAATTCTCTTAGTATAATTTCAGTTTTCAGTATTTGTGCATGTTTTTAGTTTGATTTCATCCATATCCATGTATGCCTGATGAATGCCCCTTTTTAGTACCGTGTTTTTAGGGATTGTTTAAATGTTTGATCATATAGTGAATGATGAATGTTTGGTTCTATGAAATTTTGAATTTTATTTTCAGTTTAATGTCATATTTTGAAATTTTTATTTATGTTTCATGATTATGGGATTTAATATGAGAATATGGTGATTCTAACCACGTACCATCATAGTAGACACATGGTTGCTATGGGTGTTCTCTTCTTATGATTAGT
>JAJIYU010021231.1:0-10112 GCA_030144865.1 Tinospora cordifolia | reverse complement strand
GACAATGCCTTCGTCCAATGTGTAAGAGACTTGCTTGAATAGAGATTCTATCATTTCAGTCTTGGACAACTGTATTCTTATAAATACCCTATACTGAGAAATCAATGGTTATTATCTAGAGCTAACTACTACGGTAATAAAAGGTAGATTATACTGACCAAAAATACCGTGTTAAAAATCCATTCCAAGAATGATGGTTGAAGCCTTGGAAATCAGGAGATTAGAAGAAGATTGTTCGACGAACAATAAAGAATTTAAGCCACCAAGTTCGGCATTGATCTTCATGAGAACTGTAATATCTACAATTTTAGTATTGTAATACCCAAAAATTGAGTTAAAGAAATTTTAAATTTACTGTTCAAATATACGATTACTGTTCACAAATATGGTCACTATTTTGTCGGCAGATAAAATAAGGTTCGGTGGTTACTGTAGCTACAGTAACAAACTATTTGTAACTGTGCGATTTCGTCTTTTTCTGCCAAAAAAATCTATATAAACCCCCTCCCCCCCTTCATTCTGAAAATTCATTCTAGCAAGAAAGAAAGAATTTTTTTGCTTACTCTCTTCTCTTCTCTTGTTCTTCAGCTGTTGTAGACAACAAATATAGTAGTGGGAAGGAAAAAACCCCAGTTTCTGCATAGCAGTAGTGAAGATCTACTGTTGGGTACCTCTTTTGAAGCAATTGCAGGGTCTTTCTGATCAAAGCAGGTATAATCACTCTACTCTAGTCTTTATTTAAGATTGGAGATGTCGTTGTTCATTTCAGTACGCATACATAGTTTACTGTTCATATATACGGTACTGTTCATACGGTATTGTTCACTGTTACTATTTGGCATTGTTCATATATACGGTACTGTTCATACAGTACTGTTCATGGGTATCGATTAAATCACATTTTCAAAATATAGATCCTGAAGACTGTTGGTCAAGGACTTGAAACAAGTTGAGATAATACTGCAAAGATTTAGAGCAATACTACTGAGGTAGAAGTGATTACTCTACTCTCTAATATTATTTGAATTTTAATGCTGAATATGTGATGTTTGCCTTACTTGAATGCCTAGAAATATGTAAGGTTATTGACTAAATGATTTGTGAAAGATTTTCTTTTATTTTTAATTTATATTATTTATGATCGAGAGAGTATGCTCTGTAGTTGCGTCTTGTACGATCTTCTACATCAGAAATCGACAGTCATTGTTTTCATTTATGAAAATATTGATTTGTGATGTCATGCTAATGGAATGTTTAATTATTGATGAAATATTTATTTTATTATGCTCTGTACACAAAAATAAGATTAAATAAAGATTTCAACCTCGTACTGGCGCGGGGACGAATGTCTTTCGTGTGTGTTCCATGACGAATTAGAATTGGTTGTCAGGATTGACATCTGAATGAACTGGGTTTCAAAAATGATCCCAGAAGAGGGTTTGAGTTTCAGAATTGATCTCTCTCCCCAGATATGGAACACAGAGGTTAACCCCTTTCGGTCTAATTGATAATCGTTGATAAATAAATGTTTGAAATGCCTAATGTATGATAAGTATTTGCATGTTCAGTGTTTGATTTAAATAATGCTATTGATGTATTGTGTGTGATCCACTGGGCTCTTGAGCTCAACTAATCATTTTTTCCAGGTAACTATTGAAGACATCGCCCCAATAGATCAATGTAAATTAATAACAGTGTGCCTCACAATATGAGGATAGTAGAAAATGAACTGTATTGTAAGGTTTGTGACCCACTATATTTGATTATGTCAGATGTCGATAGTATTTGGTATCATCAAAAGATAACTATGGAGCACACAGAATTGTTCGTAACTCTGATCATAAATCAATATTTTCAGTTATTTTGAAATACTGAGATTATTGTGTTTCTCTTGTATTTATACTCTATACCTTAGGATATGATCTGATGAAACTAACAGATATGATAAATGATGAAAAAAAAAGTAATATCCCCAGTTCTCAGATAGAAAGCAGGATTGACTACACTTGGAAGAAATGACGTCTTACGCTACGAGAAAACCACGTCGCCTATGACGTATGTGATAGAGATCGGGAGCAGGGGGTGTTACAAGAACATTTGTTAAGTATTGATCATTAACCCTTGTTGGAACAATGCATTGAGTCGCAATACCAAAATCAGCTAGACTTTTCTCTTCCACGAACCATATATAGTAGATGTTTTCCTCTTTGGTAACAAACAAAGAAGGAATTAAGATGTTCTAGAAGGTTTAGCTTATATCTGTTCAAATATCTGCTCACTCATACAGAAAGAGGAGTTTTCCTAGCCTGAGGATTTTCTTCGAATATATTAGATCGTCGATTGACAACAATCCCTTCAGCTTTCCACATTTACTGAGATCTCAAACAACACTACTCAAATTCTAAATTGATTTACTTAAATCCTCCAATGGTGACCCAAAAGTCCAGCAACTACAATTTATCATCCGATGGCATAAACATATTCAATTAAATTTCCAGCAAGCTTGAATCCCTTTCATTCTTCATGAATTTGGCAAGCTCAAAATCATTCTTCAATCTCCTTCTTTGTTCCTCATATCCCCAACTAGAAAAGTTTGTCTAATCACACCACACATTCAAATTTCAATCCAGAATTCAGACCAAAACTTATGAAATTCAGACCTCAAACCAAATCAATGCCCACATCAAGCTTCAAACCAGCCACGCACACACATCACCTTCGTGATCTTCTTCCATCTTGGTCTACAACAACATCCCAATCACAAATTAGAAATCCCAGCATTTAACCACACACACTAGCGGCCATTCACCAAATTCAAACTCATGTTCCAGCCACACACATACATTAGCTGCAAATACCAACCGAATCTAGCCTCACATCTAAAAATCAAGCTTCTCTTTTCCTTTGTTTTTACATAGCCAAAACACTCAAAAAATGGACCCAAATCCAGATTCTTACGTTCCTCCGTTTCATGCTTTACAAACCAGCAGCTGCAACTGCAGCAACAGACACCAACATACCCATGTTCTTCCTTCCTCTGCTCATTCAATGACGCTTGGACCAGCAACCCATCACGTTGCCCCTGTTTTCTGTTCCTCTCCCCTACATGATTTCTTCTTCATTCGACAGCAACAGCAGCAGCAGCAACAAGCTGCTTTGCTTGCTTTCGTTCCTTTGTTTTGTTCCTTCTTCATCTGCTCCTTCTTCTTTTGCGCTCCAAATTGCAGCAGTAGCTACTGGCATCCTTCCTTCCCTTGTTCTTCATACCCGACTTATGCATCTCACAGCAGCTTGGCTTCTTCATCTTCAAAACAGAGCATCAGCAGTCCGTCCAGCAGCAACTCCTCACTAGCATCCATTCTCTATTCTTCTTCATGCCCGGATTTCAACAGCAACTGCACACCTCTTGTCAGCAGCACATCTTCATCGTCTTCTTCACGTTGATCCCGTTACAGAGAAGCTGCTATTGCTTCTTCAATTCAGTTCCTCCGGCTGCAGCAACCAGAGCTCGTTTTCCTTTCCAACTTCTTCCTTCATTTTCGTTCTTTCCTTTATTTTGATCATCTCCTGGAAACAGAGCACCGCCAGGACAAACCAAAAAATTCTGGTTGTTCGTCTAAAATTCTGATTTTTATTTTATTTATTTATTTTTTCTAACTAAGCATGCTAGCCATTTCGATTTGTTTAAAACCTTATTATAAGTTTATATGATTGTATATATACATACATACATACAAACATACATACATACATACATGCATACATACATACATACATAAATATAAATATAAATAAATAAATAAATATATATATATATATATATATATATATATATATATATTAATTTCTCTGATTTTGATTTATGTCACCCTTATTGTAAGTTTACATGTGTTGCCATTGTATTTTATAATTCACTCATTTCATTGCCATAAACTTATATGTGTTACAAATATTACATGTTACTAATTATATATGTTAATCACTAACACATATTTCATTACCATAAACAAAATAAGCTTATATGTATTAAATTATTTATTATTTTATAATAAATAAACTGATCATTTATTTTACATTCGCTCATGACATAATGTGCTCATAAAGTGCCGGAGTGTTACATTTTACCTCCAGAATGGACTTGAAACGACTTGGGAACCCAAGCTCCAAAGATTGATTCAACACAAATTTTTCTGTTTTCTGGGTTTGAACATGATGGACAACCCCTTTTTTCAGCGGTTTCAGTCTCAAATGGTTCCAAGATTCAGCAAACCACTTGTGAGACTTTGTAGATGGTAGTATGAGCTTCAAAACAAGCTAAGATTTACTTGATTTGGTTGAGAAATGGAGGAGTTTCAAGTTCATGAAGTTGGGAGGAAGGAGCTGAAATCTAGACTTGTGCTCAAATATGATTTCTTTTGTTGCATGGAAGGAAGCTTGCATGGCATTGTGGGATGACATGTGGCCATTCAAATGACTCCCAAGCTCCCATGTTGGATGCCCAGTTGGCATCATTCATCGGCCACATTTGAGGATGTGAGTTGATGGCAAGACCATGGGTACAATACCATGGATTCCCATGGTTTTTAGCTTGAAAAATCACCTAAAAATCACCAGAAAATCGAGAAAATTCAGCCAAAAATATGCTCAAAATGCACAAAAAGACAAAAAAAAAAAAACAGGGGAGTTGGGTTTTGGGGCCGCGTGGGCGGGCCCGCACGCTAGGCCCGGGCCCTGCTTTCTTAGCTCGAGCCCGATCTGGCTGGAAGCTCGTGCGGGCCAGGCTTTGGCCCGTTGGGGCCTGGATTGGCCTAGGCCCAGCGCCTAGGTCCGCCCAGGCCCTTACACATCCTTTTTTTTCTTTTGCCATTTCGTCTCCTTCCACCAACACACACACACACACACACACACACACACACACACAGATATATATATCCAAAAATTTATATTTATTTTTTTTCTAAAATCATTAAAAATCATTATTTTACTATTTCTCATCAAAATCTACAATTATACATTTTTTCATTACTTATACAATTATTTCCTCAAAATTTGAATAATCCACAAAAAATCATATTTTTTCTCTCAAAAATTTTATTAATTTCTCTAAAAATTTTATAATTATTCCAAAAATTCAATAATCAATCTCAAAAATTATTTCTCTAAAAAACAAAAATACATTTTCCTTATAATTCCATGCATTTTCTCCTCAAAACCGTATTTTTCCCCTTATTTCAATTTTCTCAAATAAATAATTCAAAATTGAAAAAAATCGAGGATAATTTATGTATTTCATTTAAAATTTTTGAAAATACATGTATCGAATCCGAAAATTTTTTGTACATCAAAACATGGTTCGTCACAAAAATAAAATATTGTCTTAATTGGAATTTTCTATTTTTTTATTTGAGATTTTGATTTGCAATTTTATTTTGACACAATGAAAAAAAAAGAGAGTAAAAAAATTAAAAATAGGAAAAATATATATTTACCTGTATGAGATAAAATATACACAACATTTTAAATTTTTTTTTGACTATATATTAAATTTTATATAGTGAGGTAAGTCATTTCTTGAGGGCCAAAAAAAAAAGTAGTACAAAATATAGAAATAAAGAGAGATAATTTTTTTTAAAAAAAATCAAAAGGAAAAATATAAATTTTTTTTTTTCAATTCGATTGTTTGTAATTAAAATTAACAAAATGAGAAAAAGTTGTCAAAATAGCTAGTTATAGTTTTTAAAAAATATTGACGAACTATCTTTAAAATTTTTCTATTGGCTGTTTTGTAATTGATGGAAATTCTCTTTGTACTTGATTTATATGAATTAATCTCAGAACAAACGAATCCAGATTTCTTTGTTTTTAAAATTTAAAAAAAATTATCTGAATATTAAAAAAACATATATTTTTTAAGTCATTTAACGTCACATTTTCTTTTCATTATATTATATTTCTTAACCGGCGCACGCATATCACGGGTCAAGGTAGATACATATTTAAAATAAGTTTGCCAATGTATCAAATTAATCATATTTATACATTGAGAGTTATTTCTAATTTACCTTTTCCCTCTCATGTTTTGAGCTTGTTACTGACATTAAAATTTTATTTATAGCAAAGTTTTAAAAATAATTAAAATGAAAGATATTTATTATATATCAAAAGAGTAAGGTAAGAAATAAAAAAAAATGTAAACTTAGCTAAGAAACTCACGTTGATAAGAAAGTGAACAATAAAAAATTGATAAAATTTAATGACATATGTAAAGAAATTATATAATGAACTAAGTCAATCATATTTTATATTTTATTGTCAATGGCATAATGCAAGTAAATTAGAAAATTTTAAAAATATATAGTTAAAAAAATTAGTATTTATTATTATTCTTGGCTTATGGGTTTGGTTGGGTTGGGGGAAGAGACGAGAGACTCCTCCATCTACATCTCTTATTGAAAGTGATGTGCGTGAAGTTCAAATATATCTCGATATGCTTTGCTTGTTCACGAATGACTAAATCATGAGGAATTTGAATAACATTTTTACGTAAGAAGTTGAAGAAATAATGGAAACACCCATATTAGCAACTAATCTATATAACTATGTGATCTTTGTAGTAGTAGACTCCATGGAATGATATTTAACTGTGAAAGACCTAGTAATAATAGACTACTTCGTATTCTTTCAAGAGATAAAAGAATCACCCAAGAAAATACAAAAGCCTCTGATGGATTTATGATTTGTAGGATCGGCAAACTATAACACTCCATTTTCTAGACTTTACTTAGTCTAGTTTATTTTGCTCAAAAACTGTTGAGTAATGTTCCTTTAAATCATTTCTCGCAACTCAGTGAAATAGAAAACTTCTTCCTTTTTGAAAAGATTATTTTTGAAGAAATATTAAGTTTATGTAGGAAACACAAGTAATATAATCGCACAAGCAACCTAAAGGGATGCTTCAATTTCATTTTTTGTTATTTCTTTTCAAAACATAGTTGACGATATGAAATATGATATTAATAGAAAGAAAACTGAAATTTCATATATTTTGAGTATGCAAATACTTATATTCATTTCTAAATAATAATTGCTTGATTAGAAGTGACCCTATACAAAATTGAGTTCAACCCTTTTGATTAGGGCATAGATAACATACATCTATAGGTAGAAATTTTCCCAAAATGATATTAAGTTTAAAATACACTAAGAGAAAATAAAAGTGAAGATAGTAAAGAGTCTCCTATGCTCACTCAAGGTGTACTTGTATCTGAAAGAGTCTGGGGGTGACATTTATGAGCTTAGTGAGTTTATCTCTTAACCAATCGAGCACATACACACAAAGATTATGTACATTCTTTGATATATTAGACTTTTCAAAATAAATTTATTTATTTTTTCATCAATGGCTAGGGTAGGCAAGTTTGATCAACAATAGCATCATGCATGTGGTCCAAAGTCCTCATGGTAGCCTAAGGCTAATTGAGTTTTTCCAAAAACATATCAACCCCCTAACAAAAATGAAACATAGGGGATTTTAAATCAAGAAAACATTGGTGGACTCCTAACGATACCTTAAGGTCAACGAGCTTCGAAAGTGGATTATTATGTTAGTCGTGTTTATCATGTGTGGTCAAGAATGATAAGTTAAGCAATAAGTTGATTATTAAATGTGCATGTAACATCATTTCCCACCATGAATGGACAAGTACAACAACATAATTATGGCAACATTGCATGCATTGTAAACATGTTTCTCATGCGTAACAATGTATAACCAATAAGTCATCATAATATGAATCTTATTTCTATCACGGTCTCTAGCATATCTTTCATTATTCAATTTATACAACAAGCATGGATGTAACATCAAATTCGTTCATAAAAGAAAAGCGTGGCTATAATACCCTAAAAACTCCGTACCAAATGAAATGAAATTCAAGTTCTATTCAGTAAAATTGGGATGCGAAATGAAACAGAGTTTATTCAAGGCTAAATTTGACAAGTTCTAAAACTCTTATTTAGTGACCTTTGAGAATCCAAAATCACCTTAAATGAAGCAAAGTGACTTGAACTGGCCAATTGAACAACATATCCAAAAATTATCTCAATTGATTAAGATTAGGGCTCTCATTTTGCCAAAACACATTCAGGGGTTTAAATTAGGAAAGAAATGAAATTTAGGGTACTTCAAGGATTTGGAATGACCCAAAATTTAATGGGATGGCATAAACTAACGAGACACACCACATATCCAAAAATCAGGACAATTGGCCAAGATTCAGGTGAGTACTTTCAGTGGGCTCTAAATAAGGAAAGTTTCTAAAGAAAAACGCCTCGGGCCAAACCATAACTTAAAAATTTGTGTCTTGATCATGTGGTTCTAAAACTATGGGTTATACACCTAAATTCCTACCGGTTGGGAGATTTTAATTTTTTTGAAAATTCATGTGAACCCATGAAGGCATGGTCACCCAAAGCATGTGCAAGTCACATGGGTAGAACACCATGATCGAGTGCATGCCACCCTATCCAATCACCTTGGGAACGTCTTCCCTGATTTGAACACATGTAAAATGATCTTATGCACCACATTGATGACTTAGTACACCCACAAGAAGCGTCAGCTATAGAAATCCATAAAAGGATGATCCCATGTACACCATGTAGTGAGCACGTGCACCTCGTTGCCAACTAAGCCAAAACCGGCCCACATGTGTGTATGTGTGAGTTTGCACATATAACAATCATTATTAGAATATTCTAGAACAAGAAAGATACTCACTGATCTCATCCTAGCTATCACCTTTAAATGAGGAAAATTAAGATGAAAAGTGTATATGTAGTGATATCATGTATACATGGCCCTAAAATTGAGGGATTCTCTTTAAGAACACCCAAATTTGATCTAGCTTAAAAAGGAGAGTTTCCTTGTGCAAGATTTGAAAATTAGAGTGTGACATGCTGTCTCTCATGCTTTGATAACATGCTCACCACTAGCTGGACATCCCAAAGAGAACATAGAAACCTTGCCTTATTGGACATTGGTGATGAGCAAGCAAGATAATAAAAAGGGAAAGCAATAAGAGAAGATTTATTCTCTCATGAGGATGTCCAAGAACAATTTAGGAGGCTTCTAGAATGATCTGATTCTCTGAAATTTAATTAGAAATATCCTAAGGAATATTCCTTTGAACGTTGAGAAAATTGGCAAGTTTGGTGGTCCTTGCACATACTTGCCTTTTCTCTGTTTAAGTGTTTGGAAACTTGCCCAAACAATGAAAGCTGGCCTAGCTGCCCAAAGAGCTGCCCATGGATGTTGCTTAGTGCGTTTGAAAACTATAAATACCCCTTGTAGTGTTCACAAATCATTCCTTCCAAAGAGCAAGAGAAAACGTCCCTAGTGTTCTATCTTCTTCTTCTTCTTGCCGTTTCTTTGTATGCTTTAGAAGAAAGTTCTAGTTCTAGTCTTTTATGAGATATTTGGAGTGATCTTACTAGCGTTTGAAGAGCCAAAGCTTAAGGGAACCTCTACTGAAAATTTTGGAGAAAAACGTCTTGAGGTGGAAGTTGCCCTCTTAAATCTTTTTCATATATAAGATATTAGCATGTCCATTTCGATTGATTTGTTTTTTTTTTTTGAAAATTTTAAATGTTTAGTTTTAGTTTTCTATTCCCATTCGTGCAATGTTTCAGATCCATAAATGATTAAGATTAAGCCTATTTTCATGATCATTCATGGTAGTATCATGTTTAGAGATGAATTCCAAGTTTTGGTGCATGATTTTGAATGATGAATGAGTTTTTTCATGTGTTCTTAAATTCTGAAATTTATTTTTCAATTTATTGTATGATCTGAAATATTATTATTATTTCTTGAACGTGAGACGTAAGATGAGCAAAATAGTGATAGAAACCATGTACCATCAAGTTGTTTGAGTAACATTATGAGTGTTCTCTTCTTATGCTTAGTTCATGAGGTTTATAATACCTAAGTGATTGGTTGATGGGTTAGAATCCCTAAGTCCAAAGTCCAATGAAATAGACTAAGAAATGTCATATTTCACTCTAAGGAGTCACTTAGTTGAGAACATCAAGGGTTGAAAAACTCTTTTGGT
>JAJIYU010021230.1:0-10123 GCA_030144865.1 Tinospora cordifolia | reverse complement strand
CTCCTAGGGATAGGGTTCTAATTACAAGTGCAGTAATCAAAGTGCAAGTAGATCATTATCTTGAATTAAATTACAGAGCATACAACGGAGTTTACTAACCCAAGCAGTCCAATTAAACATTGTTACCTAACAATTTTACTTAAGTTTTACTGTTTTTAAGAAATTTGAGTTTTGACTACAAAGTTAATTACAAACTTGAGTTGAAAGTTTTGATAAAACCTCGAACCAACGAAAGATTGGGATTTAATTTGCACAAACAAGTTCTTATTCCCTAAGGACGATATCCGGGCTTACCGGTATTACTACTACGATCCTGTACACTTGCGGGATTGTCAACACCCTCAAACTGGTGCATTGCTAATGCGACTCTCCTTGTGCCAGTTGCCCCTAAAGCATTCAAATGCTTGTTCATTGCAGTGAAGCACTTATCTACAGCTACATGATTAGCCAAACCTTTAAATTTACTGGGTCGTAGCTTCTAGAATTCTATCAATAAGTTCTTTTGTTCTATATCATCTACTATCGGTCGGGTCCGTGCACCGGACCATTAGGTAACAGAGCCTGTTGAATTTCGGGTTGAGGTTGTGCCTGTGGGTATGGTTGTACTGGCGGCTAGTTCTGCATCTCCGCAAGGTTCCTCATGACTTCTACAACTACTTGCTGAGCTAATCCAACTAACATATATGTAGTCACCACCATCCCAGCTGGAGTCGCCACCACTGGCATTCCATCCTCCCTTTGCCCAGATTAATCGATATTCTCATCTATCGTGTCGTTACTTCTAGTTCTTGCCATTATTTACAAGTCAAAAGTCATTTTAGTATCCATCAATTGAAGGAGAATCATAATTTAATCTTAATTCAATCTGGGTTACACAAACCACTTTTTCATCTTAGAATCTGGATACTAAATGTTTTTGCAACTTGTGATAAGTGTCATCTTTCATATCTTTATTCATAGTTATGGTCCTATTGTTAGAATAACTTTTCTCATGTCATACATGCTATCATGAATCTAGGTTCACATCTCTAAATTCTCGGTTGGTTTTGTGGCCTATCAGTTTATGCTTCTAAGTTTTGTTTGAAGATTTTCAAAGTCTTTCAATGTTGTTGGGTACAAGATTTGGTTTTATGATCACAATACATGTGACATACATATTTATGAAATTTAGATAAATAATGCATGCATTCAAAATAATCAAGTATCATACAATCATACATGTTCACGCTAGCATAGTAAAATTCCAAACTTCCATCTATGCCTCTGGGTTTGAGTGTCTCACACCACCTTTGCCCATCAACATAGACTTCCAATCAGGGGTTCCACTACACCCAAATCAGTTTCACAAATGTCTCAATTTCTAAGGCTTGTAAGCCCCACTATAATTGATTGTACCATACCAGCTAAGTATAGGAAAACTAGTTCGTCCAAAGCCACTAATCATTCACCAAACCGAATCATATGCGTCTCATACCACATAGAAACTAGAGATACAGGATCCTCTTAATCTCATGCCTGACCACACAAATGTTTTGTTTTCACACGTTTTCAATTTCTAGCTTATATCCTAACATTTTATTTATGATCTATTTTGCTACCCTTAGCAACACCCAAGTCTCTACTTTAGGTCTCTTCCCTAGACCTACGGTCTCAAATCCTGATTAAAAGGTTCTTTTGTCAAGCCAACAATTTTGTTCTATTTTCAATACCACCTTCGACATCTATTCTAAACTGTGGTAAGTTCTTTGCCCTCAATTACCACCTCTTAGTATTTTTTTCCTTCATAGAAAATAAGTGTATTCTTCAACTTCGACTACTCGTATGAGCTGGTGGGGCAACCTTCAAACCAGACAGCGAGATCAAAGTCTACTTAGCAAGTGTGCTTTCAAGAACAGGATAACCCGTCTCCCTTTCAATGTTTAGCTTTACTCGAGACAAGGCTTATCTACTATCAGCTCAACTCGTAATCTTTGTAACCAAACAAAACAATTGGAAAACATATATTTTATTATTATTATTTTTTTAAATAATTTTTTGAAACAACTTTAATTTTCAAAACAAGATGTAAGACTTTCTAAATTAATTAGAATTAAAGGACTTACCTGACCAGCCATTTTTCTAATCCTTGCCCAAGGCATCTACAGCCTAGGTTCTGATACCACCTTTATAACACCCCAACTCTCGAATCTGTCACATACGTCATAGGCAACGTGGTTGTCTCGTATCTTGAGATGTCATTACCCTCGTGTGCAGTCACTCCTATTTTCTATCCGAAAACTAGAGATATTACTTTTTCTTTACATCATCTACCACGTCTATTAGTTGCACCAGATCATATCTCAAAGTACAAAATAAAGTATAAATACACTTACTTCGAAACAAAATAGCAATAACCTTGGGATCACACAATAACTGAAAGACATTAATTTATGATTAGAGTTATGAATAATTTTGTGGGCTCCATAGCCAACTTTTGATAAGAAAAATATTGTTTGGCCTAATAACTGACATCTGACAGGATTAAATATGGTGGTTCACATGCCCTACAATTGAAAATAGTAAATAAAGTTCATTTTCTATTATCCTCATACTAGAAGACACACTATCATTGATGACTACTTCCATTCATTTGCAGAAGCAATGTCTTCAATAGTTACCTGAAAAAGAGTGAGTGGGGTGAGCTCAAGAGCCCAGTGGATCATACACAATACATCAATAGCATTATTTAAATCAAACACTAAACATGCAAACACTTATCATTCATTAGGCATTTCAAACATTTAGTTATCAATGGTCGTTAATTAGACCAAAGGGTCTAACCCTGATGTTCTCTCATCATATTGGAAAGGACGAAGAAACTGCACTATATGCCAGATTCCAATAAGATAGGGTCACACCCATCACCCAACTCAGGAACTAGGGTCACACCCATCGCTCCATCACCAAAGGACTAAGGTCACACCCATAGTTTTTTCATCAAGAATTCGAGGCAATCCCATTGTTCTTTATCGCAACAACACCCATAGTGATCCCCCATGGATTACTGCGTCGGTACATGATTAAACTCTAAATTTATCTTTGCTTGTGTATCAACAAACATTTCATTTTGTGTAAAACATTATTGTACAATAACGTAATCGTGCTAATCATTTTCTAAAGTATAAATACGACAACAATCACTTCATAGAAGTATAAAAGCATGTAAACATCAAACATGGATATATAACTTATGTTAATCTAGCATTCATTTATTCATGTCATTTACAAATCATTTAATCAACATCCTAGCATGCTTTTTGGCCTTCAAACAATGTAAACATCGCATATTCAACATTAAAATTCAAATAATTCTAGGAAGTAAGGTAATCACTTCCACCTCAATCGTAGACTCTTTTGAACCTTTGCGTTATTATTCCCACTTGTTTCGAGTCTTCGACTATCAGACTTCAAGATCTATGTTTTGACAATGTGATTTAATAATTGTCTATGAACAATACATTTGTACAGTACCATATATATGAACAGTATGTATCTGTGAAAAGTGAATATGAACAATACTAAATAGTAATAGTAAACAGTACCTTATGAACAGTACCATACTTGTGAACAGTAGACTATGTATACGTGAACAGTAATACATACTGAAAGGAATAATGATATCTTCAATCTTAAATAGAGACTTTGGTAGAGTTATTATAGCTACTTTGATTAGTAGAGCCCTTCGATTTCTCTAAAAGAGGTGTCGAAAATTAGATCTTCACTATTGCTATGCAAAAAATGGGGTTTTTCTTTTCCTACTACTATATTTGTTGTCTAGAGCAGCCAAAAAACAACAGAAGAAAGGAGAGTAAGTAAAGAAATTACTTCTTTCTTGCTAGAATGAATTTTCAGGATGAAGGGGGGGTTTATATAGATTTTTTGGCACAAAATGACAAAAATGAATAGTAATAAACAATATGTTACTGTAGCTATAGTACCCATTGAAAGTTTTTTTGTCTATCGACAAAATAGTACGCGTTACAATATTGTATTTTTAATAGTAGATTTTTTTATTCAAATTTCGGGTATTACATAAGCTCACCCTTTCTTTTAATCATTTAAAAAATTGAGGTTCATAGGCTATTGGAATTTCTCTTAGATTATCTTTTTTAGATTTTCTATTAAATTGTAGGGCATGTTGACCCAAGTTATTTGTATTTAAATTTTAAAGTTATTTGAGATTTATTCTGCTATAATAAACAAAAGGTGTTGTATGCTTGAAATTTAGAATTTATTAATAATATTGAATTTTTCTTTATATCACGGTATTGATATTATTATTCATGAAAAAGGAAACAGGTTAATAATTAATTATTTTATTTAGATGTTTCTAAATATTGTTTCTCTAAATTATGACATGAGTTTCTAAATATTCAAAATGTCTTAAGGATACAAGAACAGAAAAGGAAAGTGAATAATATAACATGGGCCCTACTTCTCGGGCGGGCCAAAAATGGAAAGAAAACATGGTCGGATGACATGGGCTCGAGACATTGAAGGCGGGGTGTTACAAAGGTGGTATCAGAGCGAAGGTGATAGTTGCTGGGCTAGAACAAGACCGTTACTTTGATACCAAAGGTAGTATCAGAGCTTAGTTATTATATATATTGGGTAAGATTTGGAAAGAGCTGACTCAATCAGGTAAGACCTTTATTCTAAGTTAAGTTTAGAAAGCCCTACCTTCTATTTTCAAATTGAAAATTATTCTTTGAAAGTTGTTTTTCAAAAAGGAAATATATATTTTCAAAAGGTTTTGTTTGGAAAGAAAGATTACAAGTTGACCTAATAATGAATAAGCCTTGTCCTGAGTAAAGCTAAACATTGAAAGGGAGATGGGTTATCCCATCTGAGAAAGAGCGATTATTTAAGCTTAATTCGGTCTCACTGTCTAATCTGGAGGTTGTTCCACCAGCTCATATGAGTAATCAGAGTTGAAGAACATACTTATTTTCCTAAAAGAAAATTAGAAGGTGGTATTTAAGGGAAAAGGAAAAGTGCAAAGGTAGTGCTAGGAGTGGTACAAGAATTAGACGAGGGTTGAACCTTTCAACTTAAAATTGAGACCTTAGGTTTAGGAAAAGGACCTTAGATAAAAACTTAGGTGTTACAAAGGGTGGCACAATGGATCATAAATGGAAACTTTTAGGACATAGGTTAGAAACTGATAACGTGTGAAAATGAAACACTTGTTTGGTCAAAACACGAGATCGGGATGATTATGTATCTCTGGTTTCTATGTGGTATAGGACGCATAAGAATTCAAGGGTATGGAGGAATCCTAGACACAAAAACCGGCGTGCCATATTTGGTAAATAATCTATGACTTTGGAAGAGCTTGTTTCCCTATGCATGGCTGGTATGGGATAGTCATATATAGTGGGGCTTGGAAAACCATAATTGTCAAAATATTTGCGAAATTGGCTAGGTGTATTGAGATCTTTGAGCAGAAGCCTATATGGATGGGGAAGAGTGGTATGGGACGCTCGAACTCAGAGGCATAGATAAAAGCTTGAAATTTTGCTATGCTGGCATAAAATTGTATGATTTAATGATTGAATGACTATTTGCATGCCATCTTTATTTGAACTTCATGAATATGTTTATCACATGTGTTATGATCATGAAACCAAAACCTCATACCCAGCAGCATGAGAGGTCCTTGAAATCCTTAAACAAAACTTAGAAGAACAAACTGATAGGTCATTGAACAAATCAAGAACCTAGAGCCATGAATCTAGAGTCATGATAGCACGAATGAAATAAAAACTTGAAGAAACAAATAGGACAAATGATATTGGAAAGACAACTATTATCAAAAGTCTGGAACAACATTTGGTATCTCGAGGATAAGGAAAGACAAGTTAGTATCCTAAATTGATTTGAAATGAGACACTAAATCATGATACCTTATCGGATACCAAAATGGCTTTGACTTGTGGATAATGGAAAGTATCCAAGAAAACATGATAAGAAAAGAAAACATCGATGCATCTGATCAAAGAGACCAAGGGGTACTTGTGCCAGCAACAACTCTCGTTAAAGTCCTATCGTCAGAGATAATAGCAGAAATCACTCGACAGGTGGTCGAGCAAGTAATGAAGACTCTATCTTCAGTACAGCCACAACTTAAGGTTCAAGATCATCAGGTGTCACTACCAAGTAAACTGAGAGTGGAAGTTAAGAGGCTGGTCATTCCTCTGAAGCTAACTACACACAAGGGATTGACAATTAGGGCCACATCAATCAAGAAAAGCATTAACTTCAAGCAATCCCTAACGAATCAAAGCAAGCGACAATAAGAGAAGGAGAATGAGAACAAGAAATAGAATTTTTTAGAAAACCGTGACATTATAGTGCAAGAGAAGTGTTTCCAAATGAATTACAGGACTACCACCAGATAGAGAAATAAAATTCAAGATTAAAGTTCACATTTGAACTAATCCCATAGCCATTCCCATATCAAAGAACACCAATAGAACTGATTTAGTTAAAGACTCAACTAGACGATCTCAAAGAAAGCGGTTCATCAGACTAAGGGAGCTCAAGTGTTGTTCGTGAAAAAAAGAAAGAAAGATGGATCCATGAAATTACGTTTCAACTATCTGAAGATGAATCAGACAACAGCAAAGAATAGGTACTTTTTACCTAGGGTAGAAGATCTACTCAAAAGAGCTACCCATTTCTCTAAAACTAACCTTTGGATAGAAGATCAACAGCAAAGGATAAGTAACCCTTAACAAGGATAGATGACCTATTGGGAGAAGCCACAAAATTCTCTAAGATTGATCTTAAGTTAGGATATCACCAATTGAGAATCGTATAGTTAGAAATACACGAGATAACCTCTAGAACTCAGTATGGACACTTCAAATTCAAAGTGATGCTAGTTGATTTACTCAATGCACAAAATTACTCATGGATCTAAAGAACAGAGTATTTATACAATACCTTGACTATTTTGTAGTAGTTTTATGGATGACACCCTGATTTACTCCAAGTTAGAAGCTGATCATGTAGAGAACTTTATTGGAGACACTTAGGAGAAATCAATTCTAGGCTAAGTTTTGTAAGTGGAAATTATAGTCAAATTCCTTGGCCATGTGGAAAACACCTCTGTAGATCCTAGAAAGGTTGAGGCAATCATAGACTAGAAACTACCCAAGACAGTTACCGAGATTAAGAGTTTCTTAGGCTTAGCCAGATACTACAAGAGATTCATCCCAGATTTTTCAAAATTAGTCATACTTATGACCAAATTAACTAGAAAAGGAGTCAAGAAGTAGGAGCAATCAACCCATATAGGTTACCCCTACACATAGAGTTGGATACGTTATGCATACAAATGTTTTGCAGAACGGATTGGGTGCAATATTGTTGTAAGAAGGAAAGTATGTTACTTAAGATCCATAAACAAATTATCCAATGCTTGATCGGATAGCATAAAGACAAATAAGTATAAATTTCGAGGATGAAATTTTTTTAAGGGAGGGTAGATTATAATACCTTAATAAATTCTCGAATAAAAATATACAAGATCATAAATGAATCCATGGAAGTACTAAGCACATTAAATATCTTAGTGGTAAAACGATAATTTGACCACGAAGAGGTACAATGGTAATTTGGCCACCTAGAGTTAAAATGGTCAATTCACATGAAAGATGAACTATAGAACAACAGTGTGTGAAACAGCGAATGATTTTAAGTACGAAAAGTTATTTGGATAAATTGGAGGTAAAATGGTAATTTTGCCATCGATGGGCAAAATGGTCATTTCATCTAAGACCAGACACCTATACCATTATAAAAGCAACGTGAAAATAATTTATATAAAATAGAACAAAATAAAGTATATTGAAGACATTATAGAAATTGACAAAGATTAAATCAAGGGCCGAAATAAGAACTTATGGTATGAGCAGTGGGCCTGGTAGCAAAAATAATTGGAAATTAACATGTGCGCATAGTGTGGGCTTAGGAGCTAATTAATAAACAAAATTGGAACATGAAATGTACTCAAAAGTGATGTCCTACACTTGAGTTTGAAATTTGAAATTTCAAACTAAACAAGAAACAAAAATAACCAAGGAAATTGCTAAAAATCTACACTTTTTCAAAACCCTCATTCTCTTCACACAAAAAAGAATAGGGAATTAGAAATGTTTTGAAATGAAATGAACTCAAAAGAATATATTAGCAACTTCTAAAATAATTACTTACTAATATATAAGGTTGGAAAACAAGTAGAATAGAGAATTAGAAAGGTTTATAAAATGAAATCAACTCAAAAGAATCTATTAGCAACTTCCAAAATAATTACTTACTAATATATGTGCTTGGAAACAACTAAAATATAAAATTATAAAGGTTTCTAAAATGAAATCAACCCAAAAGAATGTATTAATAACTTCTAAAACCTTCGCTTACTAATTCTTACGCATATGAAACAAATAAAATGGAAAGGAAAAGAGTTTTAAAAAGGTTTCTATAATGAAAACACCCCAAACTTGCCAAGTCATGCCCATTAGAACTCTATATAAACCCAAGTATGAACACCATTCTCTTCACCCCAGCAAGAATTGAACAAGTTCATTCTTGTTCTCTCTACCTCCTTCTTGGCATCTCTCTTTTTCTTTAGTTGTTCTAAACAACAGTTGGAGTAGTAGTAACAAAGTGCTGCACAAATTTCTCTACTAGCAGTTGAGGAAATTTAAAGGAGATTTAATAGAGGCTTCAAGAAGAGAAAAGCTATTTGAGGTGAAGGTGATTTCTAAACTTTTGACTTATTATTTTGATTCAGATATGATGTACATGGGTGTATATTTTTGGTCAAGAGATATGTTATGATAATGCATACCATGAGTATACATTCTATGATTGGAGATGCATGCATAAGATTTTATGATTGATGATGCATGATTCTTGCTGATATATGTCATGTTACCATGCTTGCATGTTTAATGTTGTTTAAGTTTTATTTATTCACAAGGATGTTATTTTTATATAGTAAATCAAAGATTAAACAAAGATTTCATCCATGTACCAGCATCATGGCGGGTTTTCATCATAAATGTTCCAATCATAAATTTTGGATGCAAAGTAAGGGTTCAAAGTTGACCCCACACCAAAAGTGATGGGTTTAAGTTTCGAGAGCTGATCTCTCCCTAAGGGTTGGAACACTGGGACGTATTTCCCTCCAATCTTTGATGTCAATTATAACAAATTACTATTTGAATCACGTAATTTCTTTAAGTATTTGTTACGTGTGTTATATTTGTTTTGAAATAATTAGTTAACTTTTTGGAATGATCCACTAGGCGCATAAGCTCACCCTTCCTTTTAATCTTTGAGGAAATTAAGATTCAAAGGCTACTGTAATTTCTCTTAGATTATCTTTCTTAGAATTTCTAATAAATTGTGGGGCATGTTGGCCCAAGTTATTTTTATGTAAATTTTAAAGTTATTTGATATTTATTCTGCTATAATAAACAAAAGGCATTGTCTCCTTAAATTTTGGAATTTATTAATGATATTGAATTTTTCTTTATATCATGGCGTTGATATTGTTATTTATGAAAAAGGAAACAGGTTAATGATTAATTATTTTATTTAGATGTTTCTAAATATTGTTTATCTGAATTATGGCATGAGTTTCTAAATATTCAGAATGTCCCAAGGATATGGGAACAGAAAAGGAAAGTAAATAATGTAATACGAGGCTCGCTTCCCGAGCAGGCCAAAAATGGAAAGAAAACATAGTCGAATGACGTGAGACCGAGGCATGAGAGGTTGAGTGTTACATTAGACCAGTATCAAGCACAAATCAAGTGTTGCAAGAGAAGAGTGATGATAACGTTACCCTCAGGAGATGTAACACCCCAACCCCTGTATCATTAAGCATTGGACGCATCTACCATTTTTCTTGACAGTGGACTAAACCAACGACGGGCCGGGCCGGTGTTACATTACAAGTGACACACACTTGACTTTCTATTTCAGTCATTTCATGCCTTGATCGTATTTAACCGTACATAACTTAAAATTAAGAGTTTAATAAGGCAATAGTATAAGAAATAACTGAAAT
>JAJIYU010021229.1:0-10109 GCA_030144865.1 Tinospora cordifolia | reverse complement strand
GTTTGAATTTCTTTATCTCTTTTAATTTGCCTTGATTTTATTGAAAATTTTGTATTCTTAAATTTTATACAAAGGCACGAGATATTGAAAAGAAAAGAACAAGTGTGTGTCGCTTATAATATAGCACCAGCTCAACCCACTATTTTGTTAAGTCCACTATCATGAAAACAGTGGCAAATGTACACTGCCTAAAAGATACAGGGGTTGGGGTGTTACAGTTCTCAATGTAGGAAACTTGCTAATTCTCCCACTTTGCGGACAAAAATTAGTTAGTGTTGAAATTAGGGTTTTTAGAGCTTTTTTGTACACATTCTATTATTATTATTTTTCATATTACTACATGGTAGTCATACGCAAAACACCTTTCTTTCGATTTTTTTGTGATTTCAGTGATTTTGCGCAAACTGCAACCCTACCATGGTAGGGAAATCCACTACCACCATAATCGTGCAATTTTCCCCTTTTCTTTTTTTTGTGGTATTTCTATTGTTGCCAACCTTTTTTGGATGCTGAAACATACATCTTTTGGCCAATATTTCCAATAAATTTTCAAAGTAGATTTTCCCCAATTTATTTTATTTGATTTTATTTATTGAATTTTGTACAAATTTTCAGGGTATTACATGAGAAGTTCTCATGATTGTGAACACCTAGATGATAGTTGTGTTGTTGTCCTTGAAGGTTGCTGGAATGATTTATTGCATTCAATTGTTCTATTGATTCTTCTTTTTTGAATGAAGAGTTATGAGCTTCTACTATTGCTAGGATTGATTGATTTGGAGGGGCTTGAAACTATCCACCTCCTTGTTTTTCATCCCACAAGTTCATCCTGTGAGTCATGGCTACTAATTGAGCTTGTAGAGCGATGATCTCATCCAGTTCATGAATGTCAATTGGCATTACTGACCCTCTCTCTGTTCCATGACCATGAGCATTTGCTGCCATGTCTTCAATAAGCTGCTTGGCCTCAACAATAGACTTTCTTATCAAAGAACCTCCAATTGTTGAATCAACCAATGCTCTAGTTGGTGGTGTCAAACCACTGTAGAACATTTGCACTTGGAGCTAAGGAAGATAGCCATGCTAAGGGCATCTTCTCAATAAATCTTTAAATTTCTCCCAAGCTTCAAAGAAAGATTCAAATCTAATTGTTTGAATGAGCTGATTTCACCCCGAAGTTGATGAGCTTTTGCTAGAGCAAAATATTTCTGCAGAACCTTTTGTCCCATCTCTTCCCAAGTAGTGATGCTAGCAGGTAAGAGAGTTTGTAACCATGATCTTACTTTATCCCTTAAAGAGAACGGATAAATCCTCAACCTCAACTAATCTTTTGTCACACCATTCATTTTGACTATATCACAAATTTCCATGAATGAGTTTAAGTATGCCATAGGATCTTTGGTGGCCAAACCACCAAATTGTTGTTGCTACACTATGGTAATCAAAGATGGGTTTAACTCAAAGTTATTGGCATTGATGGGTGTTCTAGCTATGCCGAAATAGTTGTTATTCAACACAGGTTTGAAGAAATCTCAAAGTGGTGCTTCACCCCCATTGCGAAAGTTGATCTGCTACTTTCAACCATATGGAATGTGTGTCCATTGATCTCTAATTAAATTTGCTTAAGTGTCTTTGCCAAATTAGGATCACTCAACTCTGTTGAGTGTATGCTCATCAATAGCTAAACCACCACAAGCAAAACGACCCAAGATCAAGTGTATCCAACAAATCAAAAACTAAAGAATAATAAAAACTATAATAACAATTTCCTCGATTAAAATTTAACCACATTTAGCTAGTTCTAAGATTATTGTTTGCCATTCCTAGGCGACGATGCCAAAAACTTGTTGTTGTGCACTGCAAGTACATAGTGTCGCAAGTAATAAAACAAGTTGAGAGCCCGATGTTGTCCTCTAGGAACTATTAGGAATAATAATCTGAAAACCTAACTTACTATTAGTATCAATTTTATTAAGGCTACACTTTTAATGGTGATTATTAAACAGAAATGAAATCTAAATCAAAAGAAAACTGGTTTAAAGTTTATATTGATCAAGCTTCTAGGATAGTAAAATCTCATGTGGTACCCCTTAATTCTGGTCTTAACTAAGTTATCTTGTGTTTCTAGGTTATAACACTTGCCATTAAAACTCCTTCCCAGATGATCTTAACACCTATTAGTCAAATTCCCACTACCCTCTAATGCAGTAACATTTTATTTTTCACGTGCAACCTCTTATCAAAACCAGCTACCTCCTGATCCATTGGTAATCTTGGTTTATAACATGACTATCAAACTATTAAACCTCTCTCTTGAGTTGGTAAAACAGTTTAAAATCTTTCTATCTGTAACACACTGGGTCCCACTACGTGACGATATTGTTCCCACTTAGCCATGGACACACCGCGGGGGTTTTGTTCCTGGAGAGACTCGAACTCGAGCCACCCCCAAAAGGTCGCAACACTAGTAAGCACCCACGTATGCACTCATAGCCCAGTCTCAACTCTGAGGTCCAAGCAATGTGGTATTATTACAATCCACCCCCCTTGGAGGCCATCTCGTCCTCAAGATGCACACCTGTTACACTTAGAGGTGGCTTTGATACCATTTTGTAACACACCGGATCTCACTACGTGATGATATTATCCCCACTTAGCCACATACACACCGTGGGGGTTTTGTTCCTGGAGAGACTCGAACCACCCCCAAAAGGCCTCAGCACTAATGAACACCCGTCTATGCACTCATAGACCAGTTTCAACTCTGAGGTCCAGCCGATGTGGGATTATTACAATTTTTTGTAACACACCAGGTCCCACTATGTGATGATATTGTCCCCACTTAGCCACGAACACACCATGGGGGTTTTATTCCTGGAAAGATTCGAACTCGAGCCACCCCAAAAAGGCCTCGGAACTAGTGAACACCCGTGTACGCACTCATAGCCCAGTCTCAACTCGGAGGTCCAGTCAATGTGGGATTATTACAATCCAACCCCCCTGGAGGCCATCTCTTCCTTGAGATGCACACCCGTTACACTCAGAGGCGATTCTGATACCATTTTGTAACACACCGGGTCCCACTACATGATGATATTGTCCCCACTTAGCTATGGACACACCGTGGGGGTTTGCTTCCCGGAGGGATTCGAACTCGAGCCACCCCCAAAAGGCCTCAGCACTAGTGAACACCCGTGTATGCACTCATAGCCCAGTCTCAACTCTGAGGTCCAACCAATGTGGGATTTATAACAATCCACCCCCTTTTGGAGGCCATCTCGTCCTCGAGATGCACACTTGTTACACTCAGAAGCGGCTCTGAAACCATTTTGTAACACATTGGGTCCCACTACATGATGATATTGTCCCCGCTTAGCCACGGACACTCCATGGGGGTTTTGTTCCTAGAGAGACTCGAACTCAAGCCACCCCCAAAAGGCCTCGGCACCAGTGAACACCCGTGTATGCACTCATAGCTCAGTCTCAACTCTGAGGTACAACCGATGTGGGATTATTACAATCCAGAATCGCTTGATTAGAAGTTAGACGCCTTATCCATTAGGCCAACTCAATAGTGGTAGATTTCACGAAATATATGTACTTAAGCCCCAGGCCATAGGTTCGAATCTTCGTGGAGGCAAAAGAAAACCCTAAGAGGAGGGGACAGTGCCTTGTGAGTCACCACACCCGCGGTGTGTGTTTGAGGTGTGCGGGGTGTCCGACCCGCGGTGAGTCCGAGGTGTGACACTATCTATGGCCAGTAAATAGAAAGCATTAAGATCACAAGAAATAAAACAACATAGATTAATAGTACTTGCCAATGACACAAGAATTAAGTTAAGAATTAAGGGTTCACACCCTTGAAATTACATCCTAGAATGGAAAGTTTTGCTTAACATAATGTAAATAATACAAAAGCAAGTATTACAAATAATGAAAATCATACTAGACAAGCTGGATGTGTCTTCCCTTACTCCTTGTTCCCAATCCTTTGCTAAAACTCTTCCTTGATCTCTAGAACTTTAGAGAATATCCAGAAAGAATGTTTTTCTTGTGTGTAAGGAATGTATGTACCTTGAATGACAAATGTTTAGTGATGACAGTGGATGTTCAATGACGGTGTAGAATGTTTTTCTAGTGTACTGCAATAATGCATTCGACCCAGAAATGTGCATTCTGGTTACTGTGGTGACGCATCTTCTTTTCATATGTTTATTACCACGGTAATGTGTTTCCCTACCACGATAGTATGTTGATTTGTGCATTTTGAGTCAAACCTTTGTGTACTCATCCTAGACTTGCATAAACACTTAGGAACCTTTCTTTGGCATTAAATCACTAGTATAAACGTGAGAAATCACATTGAAACTCTCCTAATAATGCATATGATATGCAAATGTGTTTATAAATGGTCAAATGCGAATATATCATAATTCCTACTTAAATCATGCAAAAAATATGTAAAATGCATAGAATATAGTTTGTATGTTATGCAACTAACATTTGTATTTTTGTTCGTGATTAGAAGTTCTTGAAGTTCTAAAAGTGGTGGATAAGGGGAACATCTGCCAGATTCTACAAAGAAACTCGAATTAAGGTGGATGGGATTACTAGAACTCGTTCTTTACTACTTCAAGTCTTTAGTATATTCATGTTTGTTTTAGTTTTCAAAATGTTTGTATTTCAGTTTGAAGCATGTTTGATCAAGTTTTATTTTCAATTTAATATGTTTTCATATTTTAATTCATACCTAATAACATAACATGCTTGGAAACCATGCTTAGGCTTATTTTTGAATTTTTAATTATGCCATGTATGTTTTCATGTTCTCTTGATTATTTAAATTCTGATATTAATTATTATGATCTTGTTTCATATTTAGTTGAAATTAAATATGAGAAAGTGAAGATAACAACCACGTACCATCATAGTAGTTTAAGTGATGCTATGGGTGTTCTTTGCATATACTTAGTGTATATGAGTAACATCAATAAGTGTGGATGTGTGATCCTTATTTCCAATGGAATGTGATAAGATAAATTGTCATTGCATCCTAGAATAGGAGTATTTTAATGAAGAACATCAAGGGATTAAAAATCCCTTTTGGTCAAATATACAACACTAACAAGATATTTTTTTGAAACGCTTAATGCTTGTAAGTGATTGAAAGTGGATGTACTTTTGATTTGAATTAGTAAATTAGTAGTTTGAGGAATGATCCACTGGGCTCTATGTTCATCCCTTCCTTTTATTTTCTAGGAATTTGAAATGTATGAGCAAGCTTGCTAAGGGATTAGAAACTCTATTTTTAGAAAGTTTCTATGTAAGGGCATATTATCCAAATTTTGAATAAATACTTATGTTGAATTTTATTTAAAAATTTTAGAGTTATGTACTCCCCTTTTCATTATTTGAATTTCAAGCATATATCCATCCATTTATTTTATTCAATAAATAAAGATTGAAGTTTTTCTTTTATCTGTCTTGTAATAGTCTTATTAAATTAGAATTAAATTATCTGGGTTGTGTGCTTATTGAGAAATAATAAGACTAGAGATAACAAAAAGTGATGCAAGTTGTGTACTCATAAATGTAACATTGGAACCAACTAGCCTTGTGGTTGAGCTTGAACGTGTCTATAACACCCCAACCCCCGTATCTTTAAGCATTGGACATAACCACCATTCTCTTGACAGTGGACTTAACCAACTGGCAGGTCGGGCCGATGTCACTTTACAAGTAACACACACTTGTTCTTCTCTTTTTCAATATCTCGTGCCTTTGTATAAAAATTCAAGAATACAAAATTTTCACTTTAATAAAATCAAGGCAAATTAAAAGAGATAAAGAAATTCAAACTATTTTATTCATAATAGAAAAAATTGAAAGCACAAAACTTTTCAAAAAACTAATTATTATAGCGAAAAACTTCAAAATACTTTTCAGTATAAAAGATTTAAACTTTTGGGAACATGCCCTTAAAAAAATTCTAAAAATAATAAGGTAGAAACTTTTTAAGAACTATCCATGTTCAACTGCTTCATAGGTTTCACTTTCTTGAAAAAAATAAGAAAGGAAGGAGTGAGCACATAGCCCAGTGGATCCTTTTCAAATAACCATCTTTCATATTCAAACTCATAACACAATCATAATTCAAATACTTGCAATCATTAGGCGTTTCAAACAACATTTTGTTCAAGTCGAGTCTCAGACCAAAAGGGCCTTTAATCCCTTGATGCTCTTAACTAAGTAAACGGGGCCCACTCAGCATCAACTTGTTAGTAGCACTTGCCGGCATCAACCCGTTATATGTGGTGACTCACAAGGTACTATGGTACATGACCCTCAAGTATTTGGTCTGAAAACCATATGACCTAACTCATATGAAAAGAACATCTACAGCGTCACCTTAACCACCATGATGGTATGTTGTTATTATCACTATCGTTTCAGATTAACTCTCATATCATGATCTCATAAAATAAATTTTAGAATATGAAATCAAACTAAAATTCAGAACATACACAATCAATTCATGAAACACTCATAAAACATGTATCATACCTTAATTTAAAAGCCAAATCATGATACTAACATGACATTGATGATATAATTGCTTAAACATGAATCAAAACTGAAAAATTGAAATAAACTTTTAAAATTTTGAAACTGAAATTGAAAATCTTTGATTCCAGTGAAAAACACACAAACAATGAGTATGCCATAAATTTAAATAAGAACATAAGTGTGTACTAGAAATCACTTCCACCTTGTGATACTTTCTTCAGAAATTTCTACAACAATTCCCCCACGTACTACTGCCAACGAAGATCACCCAAATTAATTCCCCAACCCAAGAGAAAAACTTCT
Source organism: Tinospora cordifolia (assembly GCA_030144865.1). Lineage (NCBI taxonomy): Eukaryota > Viridiplantae > Streptophyta > Magnoliopsida > Ranunculales > Menispermaceae > Tinospora > Tinospora cordifolia. The sequence continues at coordinate 3,239 of JAJIYU010021229.1, read as the reverse complement.
CACACACAAGAGAGAGGAAAGAAAGGTGAAAATAGGTGCCAAGAAGAGGGCTTAAAGAAAATAAGAGGAAATATCAACTCTTATTTTTAGAATGAGGGAAGTGAGAGCCTAGAGAGCTTTATATAGATTTTCAAAGGGAAAAAATAGAAATTTTTGAGTTTTTCTTGGAGTAAAACACCTAAATTCTCTAGAAATTTTGTATTTCCTAATTATAAGAGGAAAATAAGTATTTTTGAATTTTTTTCAAAATTTAAAAATTAATTTTTGGCATTTATCTCAATTTTTTCGATAATTTTCGGCGAATGTCAAATTTTGCATTTTTTCGTATTTTATAAATTGGCTAATATCTTAGCGCATCAGATCGTCCTCGAGACATGCACACAGATCAGATTAGAGGGTCGAGATTGGCGCGCACGGAGTCGCACCGTGCGACTTTGCGATCAAGATTTCGCGCCCGTCCGATTGTCCTTGATCATCTCCATCTGTTTGATCTTCGTTTTCCTGTGCGCTTGGCGTTGGTACAAATCATCTTATGGTCGTCGGATCGTGAGATCGAATTTAGATCTATGGTTTATAGTCGTTGGATACGTTTTGAGTTATATTTATATGATTTTCAGCTGAATTTCATGTTCTATTTTTAGATTTTTGCCAAATCTTAATCTAAATCGACTTTCTAATCTTGTTTTCATCAAAAGTTGCATATATCCTTGTATTTTTTGGCTATGATATCCCATGATATACATTATGTTCATAAAGGTTCTTTCAAAAATCCATTAAATTGATTTTATTCCTTATTTGACTAAACTAGGACTTACCAAAATTTTCATTCATCAATTCTGTACAATTCTCTAAATAAATTTTCAAATTTAATACGAATTTTCGAGATGTTACACTATCTCTTGGCGGTTGGGATGTTACACAAATCAACCCCCACAGGTAACAGACGGGTAAAGTTCACATTTTGCTAGTCATCTTCGAGTACTTAAGCTTGAAATGGCTTGTTGAACGAGGGAAATCGAGTTAGTTTGCGGAGATCAAGGTTGGACCTTGGTGCATCACGGGAAGGTGGGTATTGCTGGACAATAAACCTCAATTGAACTGTGTGAACTCGGATTGCAGATCATCAACCATGTGTGTGGGTGGGGTTTGTGGCAAAAATTTTGGTAATTCTCTAACCCCGTGACAATTGGTATTAGAGCCTCGACTGCTGGTTGGTGGACTAGTAGCCAACCCATTTTGCTAGTGCAAACTACTATTGAATTGGCATTACTTGGTGCAACTAGTGTCGGAGATACTCTTAGTTACATGGTGTAACTATGGCGGGAGGCAACAGACGAGAATCTATTGAGGCATCGAGGGAAAATATGATGGAATTAGAACGAGAATCACAATGCGACAAGATGGTTGTTGGTGTTTGAGCATTGGAGAGCCTTGCTGCAGACACATTAATGAGCATGAACACTGAGTTGGGTTTACTAAAGTGGGCAGTCAATGCTGCACCCCAACCCCTGATGGAACCCAAGACAAAGGTGACAGAACCTAAGTCTTTCACTGGTGTGTAGAGTTCCAAGGATCTCAAGAATTTTCTTTGGGACATGGAACGACACTTTGCAAATGTCCACACTCTGGACGATCAAAAAGTGACCCTGACGAGTATGTATCTAACGGGAGATGAAAATCTATGGTGGCGTACTCTTGTCGACGATGATGTTTTTGCTAGTAGGTTGAGAATCCTTAGCTGGGATGTGATGAAGAAAGAACTAAAGGACTAGTTCTTACCCAGTAATGCTGCATGGATTGCTCGTGAAGCATTGAGAAATCTTAAACAAAAGGGGATTGTGCAAGATTATGTGAAAGCATTCTCTTCCTTGATGCTGGATATAAAGGATATGGGAGAAGAGGACAAGCTGTTTAACTTCACTTTTGGATTACAGCCTTGGGCGCAAGAGAAAGCAGGGAGTGAAGGATTTGCCGAGTACAATAGCTGCCACGGATGCTTTGGTGGATTACAAGTCCACTTCTTCCTCTACTGATGGTAATGGAACCAAGGCAAAGGACAAGCGAAAACAGGGTTCCCCGGATAGTCAACAGAATGGAAAGGATGTCGGGTCCAAGGCTAAAGATGTTCAACCCTCGAAGAAACCAACAAGGTCAATTGGTTGCTTCATATTCAGTGGACCTCACTTGGCAAAGGACTGTCCAAAGAAGGAATGAATTGCTGCTATCTTTGCTGAAGAAGAACACTTAGATGTTGTGCTGATGAATACCATACGGGTGCTAGATGCGGATAAGGCCACTAAGGGTAGTACTGAAGGCAACAACTGTTCAGGATTGCCGACGAGGGTGTCGACTTCATCTGCTGAGGAAGGTCTGTTACCCCCTTGTTGCTGAAAACTGTGAAGTTACAGTCATTGCCTATAGAAGGGGTAATGACTGAGGCAAAGAGCCACGGATGGCTCATCGAGATGGTAATGAACCATGCCTTGGAAGGCACATGCTGGGGTCAGGGAAGCATGGTAGAGATGCGCATACGGGTTGCTTGTGCGTGACCGTAGCAGTTAGATGTTCATGAATATGGGCATAGGACCAAGGCAAATGTTCATGGATACAGGTGAACGATCGAGACGGATGGGTCAGGGTCAAGGCACATGACCAAGTGCATGCATGATCAAGTTGGTTATTAGTTAGATAGCACATGATAACTATTCAACCCCACATTGCGAATCATATGATGACATGGGGACGTTTAGATAACTATCGTTGTAGTTAGGCAACGTTCTAAATGAGTGTGCTCGACACTCAGGTTCAGTTACAAGGAGTGGCCAAAATAATACGGCACATGGTGTGTCAGGTAGCTAAGTGTTGCAACAGCATACCAGGTGGCGAGCAGTAAAAAAAAGCATGGAACATGTGATCCTATAATTTTAGATATGTAACTGAGTAGCAATTGCTAGACATGGGTAACTTCTGTACATGGAATTGGTGTTGGACATTGTGGAACATGTGATCCGAACTAATATTGGCACACATTGGAATTATGCCAAAGTGTTCGTGGCAGTTGAAACATATGGCTAAGGTCAAGCAGAATGTGGGACATGTGCTGGACATGGAGCCAAAGCTACTGTTGGTTAGAGGACCTTCAAGGGAATGTGGGAAGTGGGTATGGTAATTAGCTATTGTAAATAGATAGTGGTAGGCTATAAATAGAAGATGATCCTCAGTGTTGAGCAGATCCATCC
>JAJIYU010021228.1:0-10112 GCA_030144865.1 Tinospora cordifolia | reverse complement strand
GCACTAAATAAATTATTTATTTAAAAATAAATAAGTTTTAGAAGCTTAGAAATTAATTATAAAAGTTTTAATTTTAGATCAAGAAATTCTAAGAACTTAGAAATCGTTTTAACTTGACTATATGAAATTCTAGAATTTAAAATTAACTCGAAAATAGTTCAAGTTGATATTTATGCTTCATAATTAATTAGAAAATAAATTAAGCTTAAGAATAATATTATAAAATGGTAAATTTCAGGTTTGTACATCTTATAGTAGGGGATTACTCGAAGGAAAGCAAGGTCGCCTTGAAGATCGAGGAAATCAGGTGGACGTGACTTCCTTACTCATCTGTATCATATGGATTTAAGATTCAAAACATTTGATTGAATAGTTTTAGGATTACTATAATTTTGTTAGGAAATTTATTGAATTGTTTGGCGTGATTGGATGATGGATGATTTATTTAATTGGTGCCTTGTTTATTTATAGCACGCATTAATAGGAAATCATGCAGTTAGACTTCATTATTTACGCATGTAAATGACCTACATTCTTTGATTTATTTTCCATGATATACATGATGATTGGCATGAATGAAATGGTTTGTAAAACTAAATTAAGACGATGGTTTATTAAGAATCCACGTACCGGTACGATTGACGAGCCTGAAGCGGATCAAGGTGGCATCTCCTATATGTCACCGTTTGATATCGTTGAGCCACAAGGCGGATCGTAGGTATTCCCAACGAGAGCTGACAGTGACAGCTCGAAGTCTTTGAGAGATGGTACGATGCCTGAGTAAGTAGGCTCTCTTGGGCTGTGATGTGAGTGTCGATTGATTCTAGAAGGTTATTGAAACCCTCTAAGATTTGATTGGATCACAGGGAATACTGAGAGGCATCTCAACCCTCTTCCGGTCTTAGAGTCCGACTAAAACAAATAAATGTTTGAACACCTAATGTTTGAAAGTGTTTGTAATATTTTGGATTGGGTCTATATAATGCATGTGATGTGTAGGATCGATCCACTGAGCTTTCGAGCTCACTCCCATTTCTATCTTTCAGGTTCACATGGACTTAGAATGTTGTAGTCTACGTCGGAAAACTCGCATTTTGATTGGACACCTCACGGGGAGGTCGTCCGGGATAGGTGACTTGAAGGTTAAGTTTTATGTATTTTACTAAGTTGTTTTTACATAATCTCGTTGGTTTTAACTTAACCGTTTTATCTCTAAATGACTTTATTTGTTTAATGATTTTTGGATTGAACGAATAACTTTAAGGATTTCCGCTGCATGATCGATGAACTGTATTAGTTAATCCAGTGAACGATTTGAAGAGCCTTTTGATGTTTGATTTTAATAAATAATTACCGAGATATTGACTTAAGAACAAATATATACTATGAATTTGATTTTGAAGAAAAAATTTTTGATCAGAATGAAATTTTCTAGTAACATCTCGATTTTCATCGGACAACCATCCACACGTGAACGGAGGTCCGATAGAAAATTGGGGTGTTACAAATACTGGGTGCTGTTTAGATATTCACATACTTCACTGGGGAGTTTGTGATTTGATTTGCTTTATTTTCTGTTTATGAACATTAGTCAAGCTAGGCAGATGACCCCTTTCTATAAGTTTTGTCTTAATGTTTTTAGGAGCTAGTATTGGGCCACATGGGCCTGTTTTTAGACTATTACTTGAAAACTTTATGTCTAGTTTTATCTAGTTTAATCCATAAGTTTTGACAAGATTTATTATGTTTTATCTCCTATTGATATCTCTTGGTGTGTCCATGAGACTGATAGATTACTCACATATGATTATGATGGTGATGACACGTGTTGGACGATAGAATCAGTAACGTCCTAGGTTTCAATGGTTGACACGTGTATTGTCTAAATAATATGTTTAATGACTTATGGGTGCGCCTCTCCATGTGTGACCCCGATGTGACAAAATGAAAGGACTAAGAGTTAGGATGTTACACTTAGTCTAAAATATTTCATGGAATATCCCTCCAAGTTGCTCCATTATAGTGTTTTAGACATGCAAAACATGCATAAAGATAAATGAAAAACTTGAGGGAATGAAGGTGGGTTGGGGAATACTCACAAAAATGGTGTTGGCTAGTTCCCTAAATCCCTAAAGCACACTCCCAAGTGTTCTCATTCTTCCCTTTCTTAATCTTTTGAAAACTTTGCTAAATGTCCTACAATTTTCCCTTTCCATTTGATCTTTTAATGAGTAACCAATGGGATATAAGGGAGTTAGATGTGGTTTGTCAACATTTGATGGTCGTTTGAAGACGGCATGATGATACTCAACTGTTCATGGGGCATGCTATGTTACTTGGAGAAGATGGTGGAGCATTAAATTGGTTGGCATGTGGTTGGTGGAGTTTAGTGTAGCAGCTTGATTGATGAAGAAGGTGACTTTAAGTAACAATGGCAAGCAATCAAGTTAGGCTCATGGCATGGTTAAATAGTGCTAATGGTCCTCTAAATGTGAGTGTTCTCGTGACATTTAATGTTCTCCCAGTTGGGTGAAACTTTCCTGTCAAACATGGCCACTTGACCACGTATTTTATTGCCATTTTTGAGTAGTGTAGCGTTGTACAGCTTGGGCCTTGTGTAAAACCCTTTTTTTATAGAGCTTTCTATTGTATTATGCTACAACATGCTACCTTCAATTGTATTTCTTCTTTTCTTCTATTCTTCTTGATGCCTTGAGGATTTCAACATGAATCTTGTCTCTTAGTTTGATCATTTTGCACTCAAATTAATTGTGATCGCTATGGTTAACTTTAGTAGTTTGAAATCATGATTAGCTATCATTATTTTGGAGTATTAATAGTCTATACGACGACTATTATTATCATTGTTAATTATTCTAGTCATTTCATTTACAGAAATTCAATTTAAGTAAGGTTCTTTTTTTTTTCTAATTATTCAATATCTTAAAAAAACATTTTGTTGAATTGTAAAATTGAAAGTAACACCAAATTGACTTGTTTGGCAAGCTTATGTAAGAATTGCATTTTTTTTGAGAAAAGTATAGAAAATGTCCAAAAATAAACTTATTCTCATTAATATATACCAATTTTTTTTAATAAAGTTTCGATTATAACATATAACTTAAAATATTATCAATTATATCGAAATTTGTATTTCTTCTTCAACTTCTCAATCTCTAACTTCTCGATCTCCCACATTTCTTCATCCTCCAAATCGTTGCTTTGTGTTTCTTCTACAATTGAGGACCCCATCATTTGTGTTTGAATGCTCATCCCTTCACTCTTGCAATCAACATCGTCTAATCACAATGGCTGCAAAATTGTTCCCTTCATCATGATCATCATCCTCATCAATCCCTTCTCAACCACACTGGTCCACTTTTAGCGATGGCGATGGCGGGTGAGCAGCATGGTCTGAGCAAGCAACGGTTGGAAAGCGTAGGCAGCGAGGGTTTTTGCAACAACGACGATGTCGTGATGAGGAGAGGTGATGTTGAGCATCGACGGCAAGGGTTTTCCAACGCTTCATTTGCAACATAGTGGAGGTGGTGAGGAGAGGCTGCTATGGCAGTGACAGAGGGGCTATAGTGATCAAGAGTAGTAGCAGTGGTTTTGATTGGCAGCAGAGATGTGGTGGTGAGAGGTTAGTGAGGAGAGGCAATGATGAGCGTCGACCGCAAGGGTTTTCAAGTGCTTCATTTGTAGCATGATGAGGTGGTGTGGAGAGGCTTCAATGGTAGTGACAGAGGGGCTGCAGTGATCAACAATAGTAGTAGTGATCGCAGTAGATGTAGTGGTGGTAATAGCAACAGAGCAAAGAAACCAGCGTTTGAAAAAAAAATAAAAATAAAAATAAAAGTCTTAAAAGAAGATGATTTGTGATGTATAATATTAATATACTAAAAGTATACTAATGTTATATTGACTGTATAATTTTTGGTATATTATTACTTTGTAATTAATATTTTTTACATCATAGATATACCATAGGTATACCAATGTTATATCAACTATATACCAATGTTATACCATTATTTATAAACTAAATGTTATACCAACGTTATACTGACTGTATATTAATATTACACCATTGTTTATAAACTAAATGTTCTTTCAATCTTATACCAATGTTATGTTGATTGGATGCTAACTTTTAGTATATTAATTGTTAATAATTGACTATTTTCAGTATTTTTGATATTAAATTAATATCGATATTCATGTAATTGTTTCTATTTTCTTGTGCAGAAATATGCTTTTATCTTTTTTTTTTCTAATGCAAATCTTAAGTGTTCATATGAAGTATTATTAAGCCTATTTTACATTTATTATAAATGTCTTTAGGAAGCTCTTTCTGCCCAAAAATGTTGATGCATTCTTCAACAGGCCCAAGGTGATCATCAACAGCATAATTTACTTCCTTAAGCCCTTTTTATCAAGGGTATATTGACATATAGTGCAACATTAATTATTTTTGTCAGTTCATTCTTATAAAACCATTGGAAATTACATGCCTTGTAGCAGTTGTGTGCATGTCAACCACACACTTATCTTGGTTTGACCAACACACACAAAAACTGTCGTATTGGGTAAGCTTTGCCCCTCAGGATGAGTCAAATTTAAAAATTTGAGACCTGAGATTTTGGGTTGGATTTGAGTTTGTGAAAAGTTGACTACTAGTACCCGACCAAACTACTATTTGTATCAACTAATATATATATATATATATATAATCTCATCTTTTTCATTTCTACTTGAAGCATCTTCTGCTTGGTGGTGCCTATGCTTTAGGCAAGGATTCTTCTTTTTCGCATTGCTATGCTTTTTATTTTTCTTCCTTTTTCTTCGTTGCAAGTTTGTACAAGGCAAATGGTCTTCAATGACGAAGGTTTTTGCCGCTAAAGATTAGTAAATTTTTTGTTGTATGTATTCAGTAATCAGGGCCGGTCCTAAGTTTTTGGGGACCTAGGGCGAAATGCTAACTTGAGGCCCTAAAAAAATTATTATTTTATAAATTATTAATAAATAAATAAATAAGTTAATGTTTAACATTTTTTAATTATTATATTCTTTCATTTGTATATATAAATATAGGGTAAATTTTTAATTTTTTTAATTACATATATATATAAATATATGTAGACCGGTGGACCCCTCAAAGTAGGGGGCCAGGGCAATCGCCCTGTGCGCCCCTACTCGGGGCCGGCACTGTCAGTAATAAAAATATTTCGTCCCTAGCACGTTGTTGTATGCCTATCATTAATTCTTAATAGTGACAAAGCAAAATTTTTTATCATCAGTCTAATCATTTTTTTGACAATTATAAAAGGTTTTAATGACAACATTTATATCGTCACTAAAAAAGTGATGAACTTTATTTGTTATTGTTATTTTTTATTTACGACAAATAAATAATTCCTTTATAAACAGATTTGATGACAAATGAAATTCGTTAAAAATGTGCATAATTATTAACAAATCATTTTGTCACTTAAAACATTTGCCCAAAAATAATAAGATCAACAAATATCAAATGAAAGGTCACTAATGACATTTAGTGACAAATTCATGATGCAAATATTATTTAATAACATTATAGTTGCATCACCATTAATTTTTAATGACAAAAAAATCATCATTGTTTTCGATTAGCCACAAAAAAATTCTAAATTTAAAAATGTTGCCTACGAAAAAATAAATTTGTTGGTAAATTATAATTGTCTTGACAAATAATTTTGTTGTCAATTGTTGTTAGCTACAAAAAGCTGATCTTGCCAATTAATATATTTTTTTTTTAATTTTATCACATCTTGTATAGATATGAATATATTAAATATAATATCAAACCTATAAATATCACCACAAAGTTTATAATAATATATTTAAAAATATATAATAATATTAATGTCACAAATCACATAATGAAATTACCACTCACAATAAGTTTAACTATTCAATAACAACATTAGACAAACACATGCTTAATAAATAACAGAATATCTAAAAGAAGTTTAACAATGTATCTCTAAACATTAAGAAAATGTTCAAATTTTTTAAATTAATAATCATTCTAATTCAATGAGGCATGCATAAAGTGTTTAAGAGGATAAAGTATATGAAGCATACTCCTAAATAGTTATATAACAAGCCCTATGATAATAAATACTAATATTGACAATCTGTGAACATTTATGATTAATTGCACTAGAGAATTATGTTTAATATCTATCTGTTAGAAATAACACCTAATTTTTATTTTTTTTTAATTGATGATTGCATTCAAAATGATATTTTATTTGGTATGAAACAAATATTGGGATAGTTTTAAAGTTTTCTTCACAATTTTAGTATTTTTTAAAATCATATAAGTTCTTCATACTACTATCATCACTAAAAAAGTAACAAATTAATTAAAAAATTAGTTGCTTATATTTTACCATTAATTAGTATATTTTTAGGTTAAATTAATTATTTTAATTATCTTTAAAAAATAATTTCAAATCAAAATAAATTAAAACAAAATAGTAAATCTAAATTAAAAATGATTAAAATGAAAAAATTTTAAAAAATTCTTTATTTTACCATAAAGTAATCTAAAAATAAATATTTTAACACAAAATAAACAATTTCATCAAAAACTAAATAAATTACTAAGTTATTTAATTTTTTACTTAATATAATTTATCATAAGTAAGATAAAGACAATGTTTTTCTTACTCAGTTTGTATATATATTAATTAAGAAAAAAAATTATCCCTAAAAAATATGTCATAAATAAGTAGGCTTGGTGGACTATGTAAACTAATACATATATGCATTCATCTTTAAGGTAAAAATTTAGAAATAAAAATATTTTCACTATTTTTTGTCAGCTTTATACGTATTATTGAACGATTGTAAATCATGTCATTATAAAAATTTTAATTGTTGGAAAATATTTTTTGACAACAATATTTTCATATTTATGTTATTGTTATTAAATACAACACAAATATGTTAATTATCCATGATAAAAAACTATTATAAATATATTCATCAGAATTTTTTTTTGAAGATGTAATTTTTCTTTCTGTACAAAAAAAAATTCATTCTGAAAATTATTGTCACAAAAAATTATCTGCGGCAATGAAACTTTTATTGCAAATAGATATTTGTTACCAACAATGCTAACAATTACATCATAAATATGTTAATTGTTTACTTAATAATACAATAAAAAAAATTTGTGATGCAATTTTTTGTCATAAAAAGATATTTTTTTTAGAAATGAAACTTTTGTTGCTAAATATTTTGTTACAAATGCATGCTCATTAACAATGATAAATATTATCATTAAAAAATGCATCACAAATATATCAATCTTTTATAACATCATGATTTTGTGATAAATTTATTGTGTCACTATTGATCATTTTATCAACAAAATTTGTTTTGTCATAGATAATTGTGTTAATTATCTATATTATCAACGGCTAATTTAATTTGTTGGTAAAAAGATACTTTGTAGCAATGAAATCTTTGTTGCTAAATATTTTTGTTACAAATGTATGTTCATTAACGACGATAAATCTCATCACTAAAAATGCATCCCAAATATTTCGATTGTTTATGACAACATGATTTTGTAATGAATTTATTGCGTCATTATTAATTATTTAACCAACAAAATCTAATTTGTCACAAATAATTTTGTCATTTATCTATATTATCAACAACTAGTTTAATTTTAGTGGTAAAAAGATACTTTTTAACAATAAAATTTTTGTTACTAAATATTTTGTTATAAATACATGTTCATTAACGATTACAAATCTCATCACTAAAAATGCGTCGCAAATATTTTAATCATTAATGACAACATAATTTTGTGATAAATTTATTGCATCAGAATTAATCATTTTATCAACAAAATATGATTTGTCAAAAATAGTTTTGTCATTTATCTATATTAGCAACGATTAATTTAATTTTGTCGGTAAATAGTTTTTTTAGCGACAAAAAAAATTATTACTAAAAATTTTGTCTCTAAAAATGTAATTTTTTGTAGTGAGCAATGCTTATCCTATTTGGCGTTGCTTTTTTTCTTTTTATCTTTTCGGAGTTGCTTTAATTTCCTTCTTCTTCTTCATCTTTTATATTTGCCTTTTCTTCTTTTTCAAGGCACTACTTTTCCTTTCTTTTCTTTTTTTTCTTTTTTATTTCATTTTCTCTCACCACAATTTTGTATAACTTTTGGCAAAGTCTTTATCAACTGCACCCAACACCCAACAAACCTGATAGCTAGACCCACAAAAAGATGAGGTCAAGTGCATGCAAGGGTTTTGAGTGATATCAGGTAGCATAAGATATTGCTGCAACCAATGCAAGGTCAATCTTGATTATTTGGGGACAAGGGCAGGATATATAAAATCGGCCCATTTTGTTTCAATAGGACCTTTTTATATATTAAAATATGAATATTATAAGTAAATTATTTTAATGGTGGAAAGCTTGAGAAACAAATAAATCTACAATCTAAATAATTTAAATTTATACCTGTCAATAAAATCATCTCAATTGAATAAAATATATAATTAACAAAAATTATTAAATTGTAGAAGTACTTTTTAATTAAATAGAAATTGATAGACAAAGATAATTAGTAGTTGTCACATAGAAGAAAAACAAAGTAATTTAACTATAGTATAGAATTAGTCAAAACAAAAAATTAAAAAAGATATGATTAGTAGACAACATGTAATTACAAGAACAAAGTGCAAGCTTTATAGGATGAATTTAGAAAATAATTTAAAAAATAACTAAATTAAAATGTTTTAAAATGAGCTAAAGTGACACTAAAACTAATTAAATAATTAACATATATGAATTTTATGAGACAAAACTTAAGGCCCCTAATAAATTAATTAAAAATGGATCAATTAAAAAATAATGATTAAATAAATTATTTATATATACCATATACATGTACCATGAATATATATATATATATATATTCTCGAAGAAACTCTATGTATATATTAAAAAAAGTATCAGGAAAAAATTATCTTACTTTAGAGAATTCTAGAATAAACTACTTAATAAATTATATTTAAATAAATACACTTATATTAAAAAATATATTATTTTGGTATGTTTATATGTACACATGCGTGTGTGAATGTGTATAACATATATTCATATGCCCGTGCAATCGCCTCTTAGGTCCGCTTCAAGGCTGGCTGGGCTTGAACCAATTCCACCCGGCAGTTGCCGATTAGGTGGGTTTAGGGTGACACCCGACCTTAAAACAACCTATGCACACCCCATCCAGGAACTAAAATTGAAACTTTGTTGGCCTAGTGCACGAAGTACGTCTGCTTAAGTAGAAACATATATTCCAAGTACATTGTGGGGTAGAAAGATTTTGGGTTCTTGTAACTTTGCTCATCAGCGCTTTAACGTTTGCATGTACAGAATAAAAGCCTGTCTCTGTATAAAGATAACTGGGTTCTTTGGAGTTACTTAACCATCAGCGCAACATTAGCGCGCACACAATTAATGTAAGCGTGAGTCTTGATGACTAGATGAAGGAAACTAATAAGCAAAAAGCAATAAATTGTCTTTATAAAAAATAACGTAGATAGATAGGTAGATAGTTAATTATATAGCTTATAGCTAGATAGCTAAAATAAGGGTGGTAAGGGTAAGATCTCCTAGGGTTTAAAACATCACCATTTTGTTCGAGGAATATATTCGATTTGTAGTACATGGTACTGCTAGTTGAGAACTCCGGTCATTGTAGCTAGCCAGCTAGGGAGGCACAGGTTCGCTTCCTTTTACAAATTTGCTGCACCTGTTGCTCATTTCCAGTAAGTATATATCCCCACTGATGACACTGACTCTCAGCAATTTAAATAAAATTCAATCTAGTTTGTGAATTAATCCATTTCAATTTTCACATATGCATGATTGCTTGTGATGCTGCTCGATATCCTAGGCTTTTTTCTTTTCTTTTCTTCTTCTTTTTTTTTTGTTGATGATGATATAAGCAAAGTAATTGAAAATAAATAAATAAAACAATGGCATGATGGCAAAATAATAAAAATAAAAGAGAAACCCAAATCATTCATTAC
>JAJIYU010021227.1:0-10110 GCA_030144865.1 Tinospora cordifolia | reverse complement strand
AGTTCACCATACAAAAGTAAGAAGCTCAACTTTCATTGATAATATTGAAACAACAAAAAAATATATAACTTTTTCTCTCTTTTTTTAAAGTAAAACAATCAAAATAAAAAAATAGAAATAAAAACTAAAAATGATGTGTTTCAATGTCAACATGCCCTCTTTCTTTTATATCATTAGAATAGGTAGTATTATAACCATGAGTGCACACAAATAGGTTCAATTAAGATATTCATAAAAGGATAGAATTTTTATATATAATGTTTAGGTTCATAACAAGAAAATAGGCTATAAGGCTCAAAATTGACTGCAAAAGATTATAAATGCTAGGACCGACCTATAGGCTAGAATGCAAACAAAGATGACTTATATCATTTTCTTTCTAGAATCATTCATAAGTAGTGTTCAAGATATATTCAATTATTTTAAGAGTATGTGGAAAATTCTCTCCACTTGTGGTTTGGTTTCTACTCCTAACTTTCCTTAGTTTTCGGATTCTCAATTTACCTAAGACTGAAGAGATCTATCAAGGTCCAATTTATGGACAAACCAAACACATAGACATTTTGAAAGTACCCTAGTTCTTTGTCTCATTACACTAAAGGAATCTCAAATCTCATAGGCCACTCAGTGAAATTTTTAAAAAATATAGTATAGATCTAGCCTAATTGACACATATGTGACCTATATGCTTATGTTTTAAAACTAAATAAATAATTTTGCTATCTAAATGTAATGCCAGAATTTCAATCATAAATATGCAATTTAATCATAAATGTATAACCTATATCATTAAAAAGAAAAATAACCTGACATTGAATTGAAGAAGGAAGATCTTCAATGCACACCCCCAACTTAAAACATGCCTTGTCCTAAAGAGCACACATTATGTTGACACACACATGAGAGGAGACACATCAAAGCATGGCATTTGGAAATGACTTGCACTCAATAAACATGCATAACAAAAGTTGGCGAGTTAAATTATAAAGTACAAAAAATATAAGTAGTGTAGAAGGACTAGATAAAAGTAAACACACATAGCAGCAAATGCAAAAGTAAGTAGCGTAGTATGAATTTACAAACATCCCAAAATAAGAAAAGTAAAGCCTAAGCTTCATCTCCAAACATCTTGGCCTCCATGATGAAATTGTTATCATCAGCATCATCATCATTGTCATCGTCATCTCTTGTTGGAGGCGCTAGAGTGCTAACACCCTAACTCTCAATTGGACCTCCCGGTGTGTGTTATAGGTCGTCGCCTATTGAGAATCGGTTGTCAAAATCTTTTTTTTAATTCAAGTTCATGATAGATAGTCTCAAAGAAATATATGAAAACATACTTTTCATAAAACAAATGATCAAAATAATTTTTCTGCTGTATTCACCGGATTTCCACAATTAGGTAAAAACAAATTAAAATTAGGAATCATTTCTCCAGAAATTCATAAATTACAAATCATAAATCATGAGTCACTAATTGCAAATCATAAATCACACAGCGGAATTTCTTTAACAAAACTTCTATTAAAACAGTAAATATTAAATATATAATATCGTTCAATGGTTACATTAAAACAGTGAAATACTTTTCAAGTTCAAAATGAAGTAAGATACATGTAAAATAGTGAAACTAAAATTAAATGAAAGAGATATATATAATTTTTTTACAATTAAAATAAGTAAAATACAACTTCTAAATCATCCTATCTCGGATAACATCCCCCATGAGGTTTTTGAGCAAAGGTGAGAGTCTTCAGACGTAGATGGCTATGCACTACGCCCATGTGTTCCTAGAAAATGAAATGGTAGTGAACTCGAAAGCCTAGTGGATCATTCCTACACATCACACGCATTATGCAGATCAAAACTCAAAAAATTACAAACACTTCCAAACATTAGGCATTTCAAACATTCATTTGTTTTAGTTGTAATCTAAGACCGGAAGAGTGTTGAGATGACTCTCGGTATTCTCTATAATCTAGTAAAATCATAAAAGGTCTTGAGTGTCATTTAAAATCAGACATGTATCAGAATCATAGTATCATAGTCTAAGAGAGAGTACTTACTGTAGTTTGTACTGTCTCTCAAAAGACTTCTAGCTATCGTAGGTAGCTAAAGCTTGGGAATACCAATGATCCGCCTTGTGGCTCATCAATCTCAAGCGGTGACATAGAGAAGATACCATCTTGATCTGCTTCAGGCTCATCGATCGCATCGATACATGGATTCTTAGTAATCCTTCATCTTATTTTTAGTTTCACAAACAAGTTCAATCATAGCCAAGCATCATACAACATAATAGATAATTAATAGAATTATGCATGAAATTTAATAACAGTTCAAATAAATAATCAATGTCATGAAAATACAATTTACACGGTATTCAAATGAATAAATAATGCTATCTAATGCATTTTTCTATTTATGCATATCATGAATTAATCATACATGAGACGAATTTGTTGACCATTCGCCACACTATCATTCAAACACATCAAACATGTTCAACAATTTTTTCTAATGAATTTCTAATTACCTAGAACAATTCAAACAAATGCTTTGAATTTTTAAATCCATATAATACATAAGAGCAGGGTAATCACACCCACTTGATTTCGCAGATCTTCAAGGCCACATCGCTTTCTTTTGAGCTATTTGATACTCTAACATATAAAAATCTAAAATTCAACAATCAATAAAATTTTTAAGTTCCTAGTTCATATTTAATCTTATTCAAAATATTCTTAAGCTTAAAAATTTTCTAAAATAGTAGTTGATTAAAATATTGATTGATCAAAACATTGGTGGATTATGATCCAAAATTTATTTAAGAAATGAAATTAAATATTGATGGATTGAAATATGAGATTTGTTGGAGAAATGGAAATTAACATTGAGTGATTGAAAAACAAATGAAAAATTGAAAACTTGTTTTTTTAAGCTTTAGGAACAATGAGTAGCTAGAAAAAAAAGAAAAAAAGAACAAAATATGGAAAATCGAAGAATAAACTAGAAATCTGGAAAATCGAAGAACAAATTACAAAAATTTGGAAAATCGAAGAACAAATGAAATATGGAAAAAAAACGAAAGATGGAAAAAAATATGGAAAAAAAAATGAAATCTGAAAAAACAAAAAATTCAAGAATTTAAAAGATTGAATGTTGGGTGGTGATGTTGGACAAAATTTATGGGTAAAACGAAACAAAAATTTTGGATTTGAGGACATTGAAGAAGGAGAACCGAAGAAGGAAAAAAAATTTGAAAACTTAATCTGATTTTTGGATTGGTGTCCGTGAAATCATCGAAGAAAGAAGAGAAAATGGATTGATTTTTCTTGGTTTTGGATGTTCAATCGGTGTAACAGGGGAAGAACAGGGAATGAAAAAGATTGATGATCTGATTTTGGATAAAATTCTAGTTCATGACTTGTTGAGATAGAGAAACCAAAAATTAGATTTTTAAGTTTGGGCATTTAGGTAACTAAGGAAGAAGAAGCCATAAACTTGATTTTTGGGTTGGTTTTCAAATTTGATTTGGGGATTTTTCTATAGATTCAGGTGTTTTCAAATTTCTGGTGATTTGGTTTGGCCATGATGAACAAACTAGCATAGATGGTGATTGTTTGGAAATCAATTTGGGGTTTGGCGTTGTGTTTAGTACGTGAAGAATAGCAAGAACGAAGAATAAAGAAAAAGGAAATTTTTGGTTTTGTGATTTTGAGGGCAAAGAACGGTGTTTGCTGGTTGTGATTGGGGTTTTAATGCTCAAGTTTGAGACCCTTAAAAGATGAGGATCATGCTTAGAATCTGCTGTGATTTTTTTTTTTTTACTTCCAACAGTCATACAATCCAAATCTTCAATTATTTCCTAGGAAGCTTGCAAATAAGAGCACTTGTTCCCCTTTCTCATTTGGATAGTGAGTTTTTATGTGCTGCAATGAATGGAGTGCAGCAAGAAGATAAGAATGAAATATTTCATATTTTTGTAGTTTTTCTTTTTTTTTAATTGTGTAAAGGGATGTCTTTAATGTAGTGTTATGGTTGAAAGTCCTGATTTGGCATCATCAACAGAAATTTATTTGAGTTTTATGTTTTGAGGAACTACTCAGCCAATTAGTAAACAACAACGAAGATCCATGTAAGGGGATATACAAGGCGGTAAAGGGCCTATCTATGCCATCTCTGGATGGGCAATGAGAAAAACTCTAGTGAGATGAGCTAACCATGAAGAATGGCATGAAGTTTTGAAGGTTGGGCACCAGATGTAGATGTAGTAGCATCAGTAGAAGGCGCTAGTGGCAAGGTAGTGGAAGGCCCAAAAGTAGTTTTCCTCTTCTTGATAGGTACAATAGTGAGCATTTTGATGGAAATATGGTCCATCATCCTAAGAATAGGTTCATCCTTTGGCCATGCAATACTAGCCCGTCGACACAACTCAGTATTGAGTGTGGGATGAGGAAGATCTGCATTAGATTTATCAATAACCATCTTAATGGAACTGGAGATAACTAATCAAATATTAATGGAGAGGCCCTTCACTATATATTAAACTGGTACAACCCTGTCCAATGTAACCTTGTTTATGGCCAAGGAAGGTAACAAGTTAGCACAAACTAAATATAGCCATCCCTTGGCTACTATGGTAAAAGAAGTCTTGGACAAGCTAACAGAGTGACCATTGGTGCATTTCCAAGAAGCACCGTCAATGCAAAGAGTCCGAAGAATGTCTTCCACATCAAATTTACTTAGCAAGTACTCTGGGTATTCATTAGGTGTCTCAAGTGGCACTCCATAAACTACATTATTTTTGGCCATATCAAATGGGACCTAGACGCCCCTCACCCATACACGGGTGCCATCATGCTTAGAAGTGTGGGCATAAAATTCTTGCACTATTAAAATGATTGGAGCTGGTGGTGCTCTGATAAGCTGCTCCCAATGCATGTATGCAATAGTAGTGTCAATGCCCATATGGCACTCCTCTGTCATGAGCATTATCCCCCACTCTGGTATGACCTAGCAAATATCTTGGATGTGTCAAAACCTTTCCATTGCATCTACTATTTTAAAATGATTTTGATCTTTTAGAGGAGTCGGTTGTGGTGTCTTTTTAGGTTTAGAAGCCACAAATTTTGTTTTAGTAGGCCTGCACTCAATGTTAGTAGAGGAAAGATACCAAACATGATGGTAAAATGAAGGAGCAACATTATCATAACAAATAAAATATTGTAAATAGTAGGCAATAGTAGCATGAATATTGGGTGCAAAAGGAAATATGACAAACACAATAACTTGTATGTGGTGTCCGATGCATAAGCTATAAAACTCAATTCAAGAAACAAAAAGTTCTTTTTAATAAAACAGTTGCATTTGAACTAACACTTTCAACAAATTAAATACATAAGTATGGCCAATGGATAGAAACAAGTATAACAACTATATAAGCATTAAATGGACGATTTTTGAAGAAGCAACAAAAAAAAACACACAGATTTGTACCCAAAAGCGACTAAAAACATGAAAGATCTAATAAGAATGCAACGAAATGCATACCTGTACGTATGGATATGAAAAATGAGCGAAAGATGTGTAAATGATGAAGATGAACATAAAAACTAGGAAAAAACTTACTTCTGGTTGTGGAAGTCAAGAAAGTTGGAAGATGGAGAAAAATCCAAGCAAGGGGAAAAACACGAATGACTGGAGGAAATGAAATGAAGAAAAAAAAATGGGCAATTTATTTTTAACTGCTCGTCATTACTGCGGTAATGTAATCATGGCATAGAAGCCTAGAAAATTGACGTTCTGGTTACTGCAGTAACCAGTATAATATATTCATGGCGCAGGAGGCCTAGGAAACCCTCATTCTGGAAACCATGGTAACCAGTGGTGAACCATTTTCTCTTTTCCTTTTTTTAAAACAAGAATAAAAATGAATAACTAGAAAGAAATACCTATGGTCTAGCATGCATGCTATACTAAAATAAAACTAAAATGCAATAACATTAAAACTGGAAAGGAGAAAAATAGTGGGACGCTTCCCACTAAGCACTAAGTTTAACATCATTAGCTCGACATGGATACAGAAAATTAATCTTTCAGCTTAATAGTTTCCGCACTCCTCTGAGTTCCCCCATAAAATGTCTTCAGCCTTTAGCCATTGACCTTGAAACACG
The DNA here is from genome assembly GCA_030144865.1 of Tinospora cordifolia. Taxonomy (NCBI): domain Eukaryota; kingdom Viridiplantae; phylum Streptophyta; class Magnoliopsida; order Ranunculales; family Menispermaceae; genus Tinospora; species Tinospora cordifolia. The sequence continues at coordinate 3,934 of JAJIYU010021227.1, read as the reverse complement.
TCCCATCCACCAAGCTTTGCAGTTCAATAGCACCATATGGGAAGACCTGCATGATAAGAAATGTTCTGGCCCAATGCAATTTTAGATTTCTAAGAAATAACTGCAGGTGTGAGTGAAACAAGAGTACTTGTTGGCTTGGTTGAAATTCTTTCTTTTCGATCTGCTGGTCATGCCATTTCTTGGTTCTTTCTTTATAAATATAGTTATTCTTGAAAGCTTTACACTGGAATTCATCTAGCTCCATAATATGTGGTAACTGATTTTCTCCACATGCTTGAGCATCATAATTTGGCTTTTGTACTGCCCAATAAGCATGGTGCTCTAGTTCACATGGTAGATGACATGATTTTTTTATACTCAAGCTAATAAGGTAACATGCCAATAGGAGTTTTGAATTTGTCCCATAGGCCCATAGTGCATCATCTAGTTGAAGAGCCCAGTCCTTACGATTTGTGCCTAGCATTTTCAGACTGGTGTCTTGATCTCACAGTTTGAAACTTTAGCTTGCCCATTAGTTTGAGGGTGATAGGGCAAAGCTATCTTGTGTTGCACACCATGTTTAGTAAGAAGTTTATTAAACAGATAGTTACAGAAGTGCGTACCTTCATCACTTACAATAGCTCTAGGTGTGCCAAATCTTGAGCAGATGTCGAGCTCTAAGAATTTGAGAACTATTCTAACAACATTCTTTGTCATAGCTACTGCTTCCACCCATTTAGAGACAAAATCTACAACCAATAATATATACTACTTCCCATCAGATGGTGGAAAGGGTCTCATGAAATCAATGCCCCATATATCAAATAATTTAACTTCTACAAAAGCATTGGAGGCATCTCATTTTTTTGAGATATTACCTTGTTTTTGGCATGCTTCACATGTTTTCACAAAATGATAAGTATCTTTAAGCATTGTGGGCCAATAAAACCCACTCTCAAGGACATGTTGGGTAGTTCTATGGTGACTATAATGGCCATTGTAAGGAGAGGAATGACAATCATGAGAAGCTTTTTGAATCTCCTCTTTAGTAATGCAACGATGAATGACTTTATCAGCACATCAACAGTAGAGATAAGGATCTTCCCAATAATAGAATTTGGCATCATGAGTGAAGTGCTTAAGTTGAGCACTGAATAGATCTAGAGGGTCTTTACTTGTAGCTCTATAATTAGCAAAATCTGCATACCATGGTGGATGGTCTAAAATAGTCAAAAGTTGCTAATCAAGGAATAGTTCAACAATACGCATCAAATCATCAACATTGTTTCTAGGGAGACGAGACAGATGATCAGCTACTACATTATCTATACCCTTTTTATCTATCATTTCAATATCAAACTCTTGAAGTAAAAAGATCTATCTGATAAGATGATGTTTCGCATCCTTCTTAGTAAAGAGATGACGAACGACAGCATGATTTGTGAACACCTTGACATGGGAACCCACAAATAAGATCAGGACTTGTCACAAGCAAAAACAACAGCTAACAATTCTTTTTCAATAGTAGAATAATTCTTTTGTGCATCATCTAGTATCTTGTTCGCATAATAAATATCTCTAAACATCTTGTCTTGTCTTTGTCCCAACACAGCACCACAACATAGTCACTAGTTACACACATAATCTCAAAGGGCTTTCTCTAAACTGGAGTATACATGATAGGGGCTGATATCAATGCCTTTTTCAATGTAGTAAATGCCCCCAAATACTCATAATTAAAGTTGAAGTCAACTTCCTTCTCAAGTAGATTGCATAGAGAACGAGTAGTCTGAGAGAAATTCTTAAGAAAACTGTGATAGAACCCTGTATGCCCCAAGAAACTGCAAACTTCTCGAGACGTAGGTGGTTTCAAATTCTCAATTACTTGAATTTTTGCATGGTCCACCTCTGGTCTTCCCACAGACACTTTATGTCTTAGTATAATGCCCTCTCGCACCATAAAATGACACTTTTCCCAATTAAAAACTAGGTTTTTCTTTTCACAGCGTTATAGAACTCTCTCTAGATTGAATAGGCAGCCATCGAATGTAGCACCAAATACAAAAAAGTATCCATGAATACTTCCATAATATATTCTATCATATTAGCAAAAATAGTCATCATGCATCTCTGAAAAGCAACTGGTGCATTGCATAAACTGAAGGGCATCCTACGAAATGCATAAGTACCGTATGGACAAGTGAAAGTAGTCTTTTCTTGATCTTCTAGAACAATAACAATCTGATTGTAGGTTGAGTATCAATCTGAAAAGCAATAGAAATCATAACCTACAGTCCGGTCTAAGATCTGATCCACGAATGGCAGAGGGAAGTGATCTTTTCTGGTGGCCTTATTCAATTTCCTATAATCAATGCAAACACACCACCCTGTAGTAGTTTTGGAAGCGATATTCTCACCTTTATCATTAGTAATAACAATGATTCCTCCCTTGTTAGGTACTCCATGAATAGGATTTATGCGCCATGAATCTGAAATAGCATAAATGATATGCGCTTTGAGCCACTTCATCACTTCTTTCTTGACCACCTCCTTCATTATAGGATTTAGTCTCCACTGATGCTTTACTGTAGGCTCATGAGATTCTTCCATTAACATCTTGTGCATGCAGGTAGCTATACTAATACCCCTTGTATCTTTAATCGTCCACCCAATAGTGGACTTGTGTTCTCGAAGCACCCTTAATAATTTTTCCTATGAATCGAGGTTAAGGACGAGGAAATAATGACTAGTAAAGACAATGTTTCACCCAAACAAGCATATTTTAGATGATTAGGAAGGGGCTTCAAGTTGATAGCTTTAGGTTCTTCATGGGCATTTTCAAGTTGGGTGGGGTTAGGCAGAGGAGTATGAGGCTATTAGGCTCAAGTTGTGAAGCTTCAAAGGCTAGAACATTCAATCTTTCGGTTTCAGTCATGGGTTGAGAAGGGGAATAGAGCGAGAAATACACCTAATCAAATCATCTTACGAGCTTAGTATATCCATCACTTCAACAATGCAAGAGTTTATGACCTCAATTCTCTTGCATTCATGTAGATCACTGGGGAATTGCATAGTCTTATAAAGATTGAAAAACATTTTTTCTTCATTCACCCTTAAAGTAAACTTACCTTTGTTTACATTGATCAATGCATGGCCTGTAGCTAGAAATGGCCTCCCAAGAATGAGTGGAATTTCACCATCTTCTTTTGTATCCAAAACAATGAAATCCATCGAAAAGATGAACATATCTACCTTTACTAGAACATCTTCTGTAATACCCTGTGGGTAAGTGAAAGATCTATCAGCAAGCTGGAGAAATATAGTAGTAGGCTTGATTTCAAACATTTCCAATCTCTTGCATACTGACATAGGCTTTAGGTTAATGCTTGCCCTCAAGTCAAAAAGTGCCTTCTCAAAAGTTTCTGAACCAATACTGCATGGAATAGTGAAGCTCCCTAGATCTTTCACTTTTTGTGGAAGCTTTTTCTGAAGGATGGATAGCACTGCATTCTTTAATTAGCTTCATTGTCTCAAAATCTTCTAGTTTTTGCTTTCTTGACATGATCTACCACCTTTGTTCGCTTTGCCCTATAATACCACTACCTAGTTTTCTCAAAAAATTCTTTGAATAAATTTTGTTTCCAGGTGTGTCTTCAACTTTGATCACTTGTATGAGCTGGTGAGATAACCTCTAGATTGGGTGGTGAGACCAAGTCTGCTTAAGTAACTAGCCTTTCTCAAACAGGATAACCTATCTTCCTTTCAATATTTAGCTTTACTCAGAGTAAGACTTACTCACTATCAACTTAACTCGTAATCTTCGTATCCAAACAAAACATTTAAAACACACACACACACACACAAACACACACATACATTTTTTAAAAACAAACTTTGTTATTTAAAAACAATTTCAATCAAAAAATAGGAGGTAGGGCACAACTTACAATTCTAA
>JAJIYU010021226.1:0-10116 GCA_030144865.1 Tinospora cordifolia | reverse complement strand
AGCGACTTAACAAACATGATATGCACATGGAAATCATTCATTCCTGAAGAGCTGGAATGGAAGATTTAATACATTAAAAGATGGTGATTTGGAGCAACAAAACTGCAACTTTGCATGGAATTTTTTATTGAGCTATTGAGGAGTCCAGAATGGTGGGCTAGTGAGAAATTAGTCAGAGGTCACCCTCAGCAATTCACCAGCCTCTCCACCCAATGTAAGCCAGAGGAAAAAAAATAAAAAATTATTGTATCTATTACAGTTTTTTTTTAAAAGATATGTTTTAGTACCCTACTATTAAGTTACCTTAAAAATATAAGTACATAAATAATATTAAATGTGTTGATGATTTAATAATTTAATAAAACTCGATTTTGATTTTAACACTTTTGGCTTCAGAATAATATTGATAAGATTAAAAATTCAAATGTCAACAAAAGTTTTTCTTCATGGTTAGTACTTAACCAAAAGATTACATTCCAAACTTCAATAATGCAAGCACAATTGCAGTTTATTTTATCATAAGTTTAGTACCAAAATATGAACAAATTAATAAAGATAGTAAAAGACCATCAAAAATATAAAGGAAGGATATCATCCTAATCTCAATTTAAAGAGCTCAATGGCTTGTTGGTCTAATGTGAAAAGTTTATTAGATCCTGAGTTTAAATAATTTGGGATCAAATTTAAGTCTCATTATCTATTTTAGTTAATGAAAATGGAAAACGGGAGGGTCATGTTAAGTTTCCTTTTAATAATTGATTGAAACCAATATATCTTGTTATTTCTAATATTTAGAGAAGTCTAACTATCTTCTTACTTCTCAAATATTTATAAACCTCATTATATTTATGTTAAACCTCATTATAAATATGTGAAACCAATATTTATAAACCTCATTATATTTATGTTAAACCTCAGCTTTCAAAAATTTCCCTTTTTCTTTTCATAAAATCAGGAAAAAAATTTTAATTTTAGAACATTAATAATGAGTTTTTTTTTTTTTTGGTGAAAAGAACGTTATGAATGCAACAAAATATTCTTTTAAAAAAAATCTCTGGGTTGTCAACTATTTATATAAATCAAATTGTTTTCAAATAACATAGTACATATAATTATTAATTTCATGAAATAACATGTCATTTATTTAACATATCCATATTTAATGTACTTTCTCAATTTAAAATAACATATCATAACTTACATCAAGTCCTCAAAATCTCATAAATAATATCACCAAACAAACTGATTGTCTAAAAAACAAAAAAAAATTCAAGCAAAATTCCTAAAATGTCACTGAGTCTCAATATTAAATTTATAGTCACGCCTCCAACTAATATGAAGACCCACCAAAAGATCTTCAACCTCTCAAGGCCAATTGTAAGTTCCCTGATTAGAAAACCAATTGATGAACTCAAATAGTTCAATAGATCCATCTTACTAAAATACACTTCATTAATTAAATAAGAACCACAAACAATATATACTTTATACAGTAAGCATATCAAACAACGTGTTTATTTTGGTGTTAATCATCTTTTTGATCAAAGTAGCCCTAGGTGGCTCATCTATCATCGGGCACTAAGCACATTCTCATAAATCATTAAACAATGTGTGCATAGTATTAATTAAATCAAGATTGCCTTGCAACTTTTCATAAATGATTTAGGGATAAAGAGTACCCATGGGTCACCCAATCTAAGTATCAAAGCAACTTTCCATAAGGTCCAAAACCACACTTATCATGTTTTGTGTGACCATTGCCTCTTATTTGATCCTTTGGAATGGCAAAGCAATGGACTTTTTTTTTCTGTATCCAGAGGCCTTCATCAAGGAGATCCAATGTTTCCATATCTGTTGTTCTTTGCATGGAGCGCCTCGCCTTGATGATTAGGGGAAAGATCAGAGACAGCATATGGAAGCCCATCAAATTAGGTCAAGGGGGGACTGAAATCTCCCACATTTTCTTTGCAAATGATATTCTATCATTTACTAAGGCTACATATCCTCAATGCTCTGTTATGCTTGAAGTTCTACAAGAATTCTGTTCTTTAACTGGGGAAAAGGTTATTTGGGGAATCTAAGATGTATGTATATAAAAATGTGGGATGTGGCTATTCTCATCGTCTGACCGATCATTGTTCTATTGGGCTAATTGGAAATCTTGGCAAATACTAGGGATTCCTTTTGATTCATGAGAGGGTTGGTAAAATTGTGCTTCAACCAATCCTAGATTGCATAAAACTTCGTATGGCAAGGTGGAAATCAAGACTACTTAACCTTTCAGGTCGTATTACCTTGGTTAAATCTACTACCACTATTATAGCATCCTATGTTTCGCAGATCGTCAAGTTTTCAGCTTATGTTTCTAACAAGATAGACCAAATCCATAAAAAGCTTCATTTGGGGAAGTACAAATGAAAGGAGAAAGACCCACTTGGTCAATTGGGAGATCATATGCAGTCCAAAGAAATAGGGTGGTATGGGTTTGAGAAAGTTGAAATGGATCAATGAGGCTTTCTTATCTTAACTAACTTGGATGCTGACTAATGGTGAGTACCAACTATGGATGACCATTATGAGGACCAAATACCTATGGAATATTGATATGCTCTCTACCTTGGGCAATTGAGCTACTTGTTTAGTTTGGAAAGGTATTCTTGCGAGGAGAAACCTCCTCAAAAAGGGTATGTCTTGGCTCATATCTAAAGGAGACAAAGTCTTTCTTTGGAAGGATGTTTGGTGAGGTGAAGCTTTTCTGGGAGATAGTATACCTGGTCCTATTCATCCAGTTGATTGTGATCTCTCCATTTGCGATATAATTGACCACTCCAGAAATTGGAACTTTTCCCTCTTACAAACCATAATATCTCCAGACATCACAGAACGTATTAAAGGGATCCCTCTTCCTCGCATCCTTAAGGACGATTGTATTATTCGGATACTCACGTTTAATGGAATATTCAATGTTCGATCTGCTTATGCCTTAGCAGCCAAAGAAGAGATCACCCACAAGCGTTCTATTTATGACTGGATTTGGCATATCCCTATTTCCCAAAAGATTTGTAGTTTTGTCTGGTTGATTCTTCATGGTAAGATCCTCTTTGAAGATCTGCAATTTACTTAGAAGTTAGCTACTAACTTGATATGCAAAAGATGTTTGGGTGCTACAAAGGACATTACCCCATGCCTTAAGAGACTATCACTACTCCCAGAAAATTTTGGAGGTGTATTTGTGCCAACATTGCTCCGAATCATTTCTTTGGAGCTGATGTTGCCAAATGGTGTGAGGATAGTCTCAAAGATATGTGCAAATTTACCAAAGATAGTCCTCAAGCCACTTGGGCTCTAAGGTTTGTTGCAACTATTTGGACTATTTGGAGACATAGAAACAAGATACTCTTTGGAGGAGTTATCGATCGCATCGAAAGTGTTATGTTTAGATGGAAATATATGTTTGAAGATCTGAAAAGTGCTTTTACAAAAAACTTTAATTAGGCTGGTCACAAGTTAACCCACTGGATTGCTTGGAAGAATCTTGATATCAATTGGGAGAAGATCAACACAGATGGGGCAGCACGTGGTAATCCAGGTTCAGCCTCCTTTGAACCTATCACCTGGAATCATAAAGGGGAATGGATAGCTAGCTGGTGGGGTAGAGTGGGAATTTGCACTAACATAGTCATTGAACTTCAAGGGATCAAGAATGAATTGAAACTAGCGGCGAAAAAAAAATTTAATAGAGTCATTTTGGAAACAGACTCCAAGGTGGCCCTAGACATCTTAGATATAGATGATATTGCTCTTCATCCCCTGGCTAATCTCATTGAGGACATCAATCTCCTCAAGAGGCATCCTTAGCAACTCCAATTCAGCCATACTCTTCGAGAAGATAACCAGTGTGCATATGCCCTTGCTAATAAAGCTTTTACTTCTGAAAGTAACTACGTCATTCATACTCAAGTTCCTACTGAGATTCTCCCTTTGTTGTTAGTAAATGTTACTGCTGTTTCCTTTTTGCGGCCTTAGTGCCTTTATTTGCTCATGTATCAAAAAATAAAAAAACAAAACAAAATAAAACCATACTTATATAGGCTTTAACCCCAGTTTTATATTTTTCTCATCTTATTTTATCTTTTGTTAAGTCAATGTTAATTCAATATATTCTACAATTATTTACATACGATAAACAACCATATATATACAAACATGTATCATACTATCGCCATAATTGAAATATCTCATTAATGCACTACAATCATGATAAATATCAATATTTTTATTGCTAGTACCATTTCATGAAATTAATAATTTCAAGAAACAACATATTTTGTGAAGTATCACAAAAATCACATTGTTAGAGACTTAAAATAGCACAATTAACAAACAAATTCACTTATCCACATTCAATTAATAAACTAAATAAAAATAATTATTTTCACATGATGTTTATCCTGAGGAATTCTTGAAAAACTTCTTTATGTAACTTGAGGAAGAGGGATTCCTAATCTATTAATCAATGATTAAGTTACAATGGTGTTTGATTCATATCTATTGATTGTTACTATATTGGATTGTTTAATTGAGTTGTAATGACACTTGATTTGAATTACATGACTTCAGACATATATGAGGTTTATTTTTACCCAAGTTTTGAGTTAATTTTTATAATTTTTTTTACTGTATCAAAATGATGAAACCAACAAATATCTTGGTTTCTCAAAGTTTCAAAACCTATCCCAACTTTATGGGACCTAATATACCAATTAAGACTCATTTTTCATAGATCCTCTAAACCTTTGGCCCCACACTTACAAGTCATTTTGGTGCTACTAGGACCTCATTACAAATGTTGAAATTATTGATTTTTAGCCACCTCCTAAATTCACCTATCATTGCAAGTACTTTTGGACTTCACTGGATACACGTTTTCTTGCATATTTAGGCTTGGAATTGCTTAAGACTTGTGCCATTTTGTTGGGTTTCCCTTATATCACCACCCTAAGGGTTTTTCTCCCACTCTAACACCAAAAGATTGTCCTAAAATCATCATACCTAAGGTTTTTGGTTTTTTTTTTTCATGATGAAATAGTCAATAGTGTATTTAGGATTTTGCATAAAATCATGAGAATTCATGCCCCATTTTGAACTTTCATCTAAGGTTCACTTTGTTTAAAAATCACTAAAACCATGCCTAAAATCCATGTATCACCATAGTTTTCATGGTTGGTCTCTTGGTCATTTTGGTGCATGGTTATTATGACTTCTTAAGGTGTTTTACACTATAAAACCTGACCACTATCATTAATTTTTTAAGCCCATAAAATCCTTTATGATCGAATCACCCTCAAGGAGTATTTAATTGCAACTCATCTCTACAAGGGTCTTAGGCCCTTTGTAGGGGGTTTTAAGTATCCTCTTGGTTGACCATTGAAGAGACCTTTACAAGGGTCTTAATAGACTTATACCTGTGATTTAAGGATAAAAATTTGTTTATCTTTTCTCTGATTTCCTCCAATGAAGTGCTAAGCGCCATATGACTTAGTTTGGATGTTTTGCCATGAAATAATACATGTTTAGTGCTCCCATTGAATTAAAGAGAAATAAGAAGAATAAACTTGCCAATTCATGGTTCACACACTAGTTAGTATTCTTACCCCTACAATTCTCCAAAACATAATTTTGCTCACTATTCAACTCTCTTCTGCTTCAATGTGACTAGGTATTGCTCTCCAAAGTTGCTTTAATGGTGAGAGATTGAGAGGTTTTTCATTTGATTGATGTGAGTTTAGAGGCTTATCTGTCTAAGATGTCTAGAGGAAAGGGAAGAAGGATGCCTAAAATTTTTGGGAGAGGAAAAAGTATAAGATTTGGGTAATTAGGAGAACTTGAGTGCATCAAGGAGACTAAGATGGGATTGTGATTCCCATTTGAAAAATAGGATGTCATGTGGTTTTTGGAGACTTGGTCAACCCAATAAGGTGTATACATATGTCCCTTTATGAGTCATTAACCAATCCTAAAATTCTAAAACACCAAAAAAGTTTTTATTTGTAGACTTCAATGATGCACCTATGTGGATTTTACATCCAATGGTTCAAATTGAATATATGTTTATTGATCCTAGGGTGCACATTAATTCTTTCAAGTGAACATGGATTCAAGGAAGATGTCTCTAAATCTTTAGGGATTTTTCTATAATTATTTTTAAAACACCAAAATAAGGGAGGTTTGGCTAATTAGGCTTTTAATTAGGGTTGAAATTAATTTTTTCTCTTCTTTGGTGCATCACATATAAAATTATCCTATGTTCCCATATTTTTTAAACTTTGCTTCATCGTAATAGCATAATCCCATGGTCCACTCTCTTGGTTTAACTTCGAACTTCTAATTTCAAGCATTATGTCTTACCAAACTTGGCACACCTAATGCATCCTTTCCTCAATCGTTCAAATTTAATAGTTTAAAATTAGTCCAATTATTTTTTTTCCTTGTTAAATATTATTATTTATTGAAGTTTTTGTCCTATTTTATGTATAATATTTGAATTTATAATATTCATTCCACTTTTCAAAAAAATTCAAATTTCTACAAAATTTAGATTTTGTAGAAATTTAGAATTTTTTGTGTAAATGGTATACATTCCTACATAAATTTTAATTTTGTTCAAATTATTATTCACACAAATTATGATCATTTATAATCATGTCTTTATCGTATATTTGAATGAAGTCATATTGAAAGACTAATCAAGAAAAAAAAAGTCAAATTAGTTATTTTTATCAAATTATTGTTCTTTTTCTTAAGATGCTATTTTAGGTGTTTTATTTTTTCTAAATTTCTTAATTACAATTTTTTACAAGATTTTTAGCTATTTTCATTAGAATAACTACTTATTTATAATCATAGTAATTTAAATATTAAGATTCAAAAAATGAATTTTTTTGGATATTACAATTTTTTGGATATTGCAATTTTTCTCCCTTTGGTGACATTTTGTCGTAAAATTTGAAAGATGTACCTCAGTATATCGTGACCACCTATTGAGTCCTTTGGAGGAGCTCATGATACGTTGCTAGAATCTTACTTTCTAGCTTCCATGTTGATTCTTCAACTCAATAGTGTTTATGTAGTACTTTGACTAGTGGGATAATTTTGTGTCATAGATTCTGAACCTTAACGGTCCAGTATCTTGACTAATGCTTCTTTATTGGAAGCATTATTAAGGACTTCGATCTCTTCCTAATGAATGATGTAAGCAAAAATTCGTTTGTACTTTCAAATCATTGACACATGGAAGACCTCATGCATTGAGGACAAATTAGTAGGTTGATTGATTTGGTAAGCATTGTCTCTAATGCATTTGATGATCTCAACAAATCTAGTAAATTTAAGAGATAGCTCCCCCTTGTGTCCAAATTGCTTAATGTCTTTCTATGGACCAACTCTCAAGAATACTTTATCTTTGGAGTAATATACTTTATATAAAAATTTTAAAAAACTCACAATCCTACAACAAAACATGACAACAAACACACATTCCATATATTACTCTAAATGAACCCTCATCATCACCAAGGTTCTCACGTCATTAGAAGGACCATGCTATTTCTCACGCTAGTCGGAGGGAAGCTTGCAAAACAAAAGAAGAAGATAAGGGAAGAAAAGAGAGAAGTGAGGAGAGAAGACAAGAAAAGAGAGGAGAAGAGATAAAAAGAAGAGAAGGGAGGAACAAACAAAAGGAAGGAGAAGTTGGAAGAGCAAATGGTTGTAGGAGCAAATGAGAGGAGGGAGGAGTGAAGAGCAAATGGTAGCAGAAGAGTATGGAGTAAAATAGAGAAGAGAGAGTCCAGCTCACAAGTTGCTTATATCAGAACATAACGATGAATCACCTAAGAAAAATCCATCATTATGTACATGACAATTACTTAATTTTTATTGGTGGATTTGATGGTAGTAGTTATGTCTCATTAAAAAAGGCATGACCAATCTTTTCACCATCTGTTGATAACTACTTATCCATTGGTAAATCGTTGATAAATACTATAATTACACCTATAACCTATAATTGAACCTTAAACCCCAAAATTTGTAAGTAAATTGTTAGTAAGGATGGTCCTTCATCTTCCACCACTAGGTGATATTTGACGGTAATCCACTAATAAATAGTACAATTATGCCTAAGCCTATTGCCTAGACCTTAAATACTAAGGTCCATTGGTACATCATTAAGATTGACAATTCATCTTCCAATTTTTCATTGAATTCCATTGGTAAACTTTTGACTACTACATTCAAGCTTTTCGTTAGTAATTTGTTGCAAAAGTAAACTTTTCACTTTTTATGCTAAAAAAAAATCCTATCTTTTATTGTTCGTTGGTAAAATTTGTTAGTAATTTATTGGTAGATCACATTCCTGATGAATTTTAGCATTTGTTCACTTACCAATGCCCTCGCACCATTTTTACTCGCTTTAATTTAATGATGGTTGGTGTCCCATAGGTAAAGCCTATATGAGAAACTTTGCAAATCTGTCATTATTTCTCAAGTTTATTTGCTTTACATTTTCATCACCAATCCACGGGTAATCACCTATAAAGTCTTTTCATCCATAGTCCATAGCTTTCTTGTAGTAAATGCTAGGGTTACTGGCCGAGAAAGTCTTCAAAGCCAAATATTCCAATGAGGTTTCAGTTTTATTATTTATTTTTGAAGCCTCCAATCATCCCAACAATTTTTTATATGGAAAATAATTCTTTGAAGTAGAAGCTTCATTCTTTGCAAAGGATTAAAATGACATATAGGAAATGAAGAGAATGTTCAAATTTTTCATGACCCTTGGCTGCCTAAAGAGTTAGTCATTTAAATCCATTACACTGAGTTTATCCAAAACAAGTTCATGGTGGAAGACGTGGAGAATGTTCAAATTTTCATAAATTTGTTGGCATTATGAAAGGACTAGATTATACATAGTGAAGAGTGGAAATACACTAGCTAAGAACTTGAACACCAATGTCCTCTTCCAGTCCATCTATTATGCATAAATGGTAGAAAGGTGGATGATAGTTAAAAAAATTCCAAACATAAAGTTGGACTGTTCTTTTGTAGATTATTAAAACAAATTGCTTCCAATTGGTGATTGCCTCCTAGCTGGAAAGATTGTAAGAAAAGCATGTGGAGTATGCGTGTACTCAAGCTAAAATGATTATTTTGGAGTTTAGTTTTAGAATTCTTTCAAAATAGAAATAATTAAATAAAAACCTATTTATCACTTAAACATAGTTTTACAAGGGACAATCTTAGATATAAAAGTAAAAATCATAAAGATTTTTATGCAATTTTTACAAAATAATAATAATAATAATAATAATAATAATTCTTATTCGCATTCCCCACCAAAAAGTCTTTAGTTAAGCCAAATAAATCCTATTATTGAAAAGAAGAGATTTGGAAGAGGCTGATTTCTATTCAACATATGTAATAAATGACTTTAAATATTATTTAAAGTTATTTTGTATGAGGGGCCATTTTTGGCCTAGCTTTATAGTTCTTTTGGATAAGATTTACATAATTTGGAGTAATAAATAACCCATGTACCAAGGCATAGTATAGTGTCGACGTAAACATTTGATATGATTGATTGTACAACTAAAATAATTTTCTTATCATAATATTTTTTCCTTTGACCTAAAATTTAGACTATGTATTATCAATATACTTTTTGGTCAACTTTTTCTTTCTGTAAATTTTTCAAAATTGTTTGGACATTAAATCTTCCTTCTTCTTCTTCTTCTTCTTCTTCTTTAAGAAAAAAAAATAGTATACTAGTAAGACGCTGAAAAGATCTTAATAGCTAAGAAGCAATACATGTTTGTTACGAAATTATGATAGTTTTCAAATGATTTTAAATTACCTTTAACTATGGCATATTACTACCTTTAACTATGACATATTATTACCTTTAACTATGGCAATGTATACCTCGTTAGGAGAAAGAAATTTTACTCCATCTTAATTGCTATTAGATGTACAAAATCTAGTTAAATGTTTTCTCCTAAAATCAAATCAAAACTAAAAACTTGCAAGTTATACATTGCAAAGTTAGTTATTAGCGGTCAT
>JAJIYU010021225.1:0-10109 GCA_030144865.1 Tinospora cordifolia | reverse complement strand
CCCAAATTAGGCCCAAGAAAGAACTAATAGTTTCGGCCCAGGAGCGTATCTTCTAGAGCTGTTAATCGAAGTATTGCCTCTAGCACTTACTGCGCCATTTTCTCGATCGAGTTAGGGCTCGAAGGTTCTATACCAAGAGAAACACGTAAACCCTGCTGGAACAAAGGCTCTGAGGATCAAATAAGAGCGAACAAAATGCAATAATTTGGGTCTTCGGATGTCAATTTCCATATTTTCGGGCCCTCTGTTGCAGCAATGGTGAGTTTGTGAAGCTTCATCTCTATATCGTTGTTGATTTTTCTATTTATTAATTCATTTATTGTTAGGTATACAGTTGATCTTTCAGAAAAGAGTGTCTTTGATTCGTGGATAAACAATAAATTTCAATGCTTGATGGCTTTTGAAGATGTATATCTACTTGAAGAAGGATGTCCGTTCATTGGTGATTTTCAATTCTTGTGATTACTTGGAGACCGCAAAGATGGACTACATTAGGAGTGTCTGTTCTTGTTGTGGATGGGTGTAATTGCAGCACCTCAGCAATCAATAAACAACAAAATATTTTAAACGTTTTTATCAATGTCAAAATGATTACAGAAAGTCAACAAGGTAGAGAGTAATATATATTGTCCGAAGAGATCTGTTGGCTGTGTATCTGATAATGGAGGATGTTAGGGCAAGATTCGACCAACACTAGTAGGATGGGTAGATGGAGAAGACAATGCTGAACTGTGCTTGAAGTTACTGGAACATTGTGATTGAAAGATGCTGGAGATGATAACCTGAGATAGAAAGACCAGAGAGAAAAAGATATTGTGAGGAATAACAGCGTGGTGCTGGGCAAAGACTTTTCGATGCCTAAGTCAATTCAGATCTTTGTAGATTAGTCATACTGCATTGATAGAAACTGCATACCTTTCCCCATAGAGTTTGTGGATATTTTTAGAATGAATTTTAGTCTTTGGCATTGTGGTAGACTTGGAGTTGTAGCATGATCAAAGCTCAATGTTGTAGTAGCAAGGCACATTTGCTTTTATCATGATTTTGGAGGAGCAGATAATCCTTATTGTAGATGAATTACTTCTTGTATTGGTCGGATTACTAGAAATTTTTTATTTTATGGTGGTTAATTTCGATCTACAGTCCATATACATTTCTTTGTTAGCTCCCTAGGTTGATATGTTGATCTAGACATCGCAATTATTCATCATGACAGCAAGTTAATTGGTACATGTGGAGTTGGTTGGTGCTTTCTCCTCCAGATCAATAGGTAGCCTCTCCAAATTGATAAATAGAATTTGAGATAGATTGAAGATTTCTTGGTAAGATTGTGCAGCTGTATCTCTGAATTGCAGTCCAGATCAGCATGCAGAGAACTTGGTCTAGCAGAGTATACATGAAAACCATGGAAATCACAGATCTCATAAAAATAAGAACAAGGCGGAATGGACAATCTTAGAATAAGTAAGCATGCATTGGGTTTCTTCATACAGGAACAATTGTCATATTTTTCCTTGTACTCTTTTAACATCTTAGCTACACAAGGAGAAGCTAAGATGTTATTAACTTTAGATGAAGAGTTATTAAATGGCTGTCAAATTTGTTATAGATCATATTATTGCAATAGTTGCTGTACATAGTTAATGAACACTTTTGAGTTATCAATGTGAATCAGGCCACACCATTAATAGCTGGACTTGCAGTTGCTGCCGCTGCTCTTGCTGGAAGATACGGAGTCCAAGCTTGGCAAGCGTTCAAGGCTCGCCCTCCTACAGCTAGAGCCCGCAAGTTCTATGAAGGGGGGTTTCAGCCAACCATGACACGAAGGGAAGCTGCTCTTATTCTTGGTGTTAGGTAGTCCTATGAATTCATGTGATATTTTTCATAAAACCAAGGAAAAATTGATAGCATAGATGTGCTTTCTAGGTGTTTTTTTTACTAATCTATGTCATCTCTCATTGATGCATATTGATTGAAACAATTGATTGTTGGATTGTTTATACACCCAACGACCAAAAGAGAACTTCTAAAGTAAACTTTTGAAAATTAAAGATTTTTTTATTGATCATATGTATGATTTATTTCTAATTAAATGAAAAACATAGCTGAATTAATTCATTTGGGAATATGGGTGTGTCGTCTATTCTCTACCTTTAACTTCTACAGACTAATGGGAGACTCCCAAACTGGATGTAAAATCACCATAAGTGAGAACATGAACCTTTCCACGCACATGCTGGCATGCATACATATGCAAGCCCATCCCATAAATGGGCTTACTATCGAAGCATGATCAGTTTGTTTCAACCCTTACCATAACACATAATTAAATATATGGCTAAAATGCACCAAGCATAATAAATTGATTTGGTTGCAATGCTTTATGGTGGACCTATTATTAAATTCAACTTAGATGGGGGACAGAGAGTAAATAGTGGTGATTTTAGCAAGAGTCTTTTTATGATTGGTATATTCTCAATTGTATTAGCACTTCAACTAAATCAGTTTTATAAATCAACAAAAAGAATGATCTATTCTGCTCATTGGTGGTATTCTTATCTATACACGTTTTGTTTATATATAAGAAGTAAAAATAATGATTTGAAGCTCGTATTCACTATGAATTTGTTGCATCTTATCATCATCTTATTAGAAGTTTTTCATCTGAAGCTGTTGGTGTTTTTGATTTATCAGAGAAGGAGCAACTCCAGACAAGGTGAAGGAAGCACATAGAAAGGTGATGGTAGCAAATCATCCAGATGCAGGTGGGAGTCATTACCTAGCTTCAAAAATCAACGAAGCAAAAGATGTCTTGCTGGGCAAAACGAAAGGAAGTGGATCTGCATTTTGATATCTGTTGGGCTTGGCAGTGAAATTTTGTACAACTCTTTCCCCTCCTCCAATAAAACATAAGTGTAACCATAGATTCCTCATTTCTTTAATACTCCCAAACAGCTTCTTGTTTGGTAATCCTCAGCTGTTTATTATTATTATTATTATTATTGATATTGTTATTTTTTGTGGGTCTTACGAAACAAGTAACAACCGTGGACGGACCAATTTCGGCCGAGTCTTATCTGGTGCTCTATCTTTTCTTCTTTTGACAATTATTATTGCTTACTTTATGAACTCTCACTATATGATGGGTAGGTAGTTAGTAACTTACAAGCTTATGGTAGTTAACCTCGGAGCAACCAAATTTCTCAAGCGAAGGTCATGTCATAACTTCTTAAGCACAATACTAGCAGGATTGAGGTTTAGCTGATTCAGTAGTTGTCGACCTCTCGAATATGAAATTTTATCTTCCTAAAACGATAAGCCATTACACTGGTGGCTTGTTTACGACGTTGATATTTGGTGAACTCCACCAACAAAGAATCAACGATAAAAGATCGCTCTAACTAAAAAGACTTCTGAAAGGCCCCTTTATTTGATAAGGAAAAAAAACATCTTTTATCAATTGTTTATGCTCTCCAGCTCAGGTTGTGATCATATTAAATTTGTGATTTGGATTTTTTTTATTTTAAAAATATTAAAAACCCATTTAATTGTAAAAGATATATCTCTTTGAACGTATAACCTTTTCAAAATTTCTAGGGAAATTGCAAGAGATGAGTGTGCTATAAGAACTCGGGACTCCTTAGATACGCTAAAAAGATTACTAGAAATCTATGGTATTATTTAACTACCTAACAGGTAACAAACTCTATCTTATCTATCATTTCTGAGAAATGTTAAAGGGAATTGAGAGAATCACCAGTTCTCGGAAGAAAAGTAAATTATGAAGAATAATTCCGTGCAGCAGCAGCAACATCAGCTTACTCTAAGGCAATGCAGGCCAAAGTGGTGCAGTAATGGATTCCGCTTCAGATCCATCCTCCTCTGGTCTCTCGCTTCCACTGTGTTCGGCATCATTCTCTTCCGCCTCGCCACTGCCAACACACACAACATTGCAGATGTCAAGTTCTTCTCCATTGTCGGATCACTCTTTGCCACCATCCCATGGATTATTCAAATCATCGTCTCTACATCAATCATTCTTCTTCACAATGCAGGAATCTGCGATCTTACATGGTTGGTCACTCCTACCGATCATCATGTTGCTTCTCAAGATCAAAAGACCAATTCTCACCAGAGCGACAACAACATTGGTGAAGATGATGACCAAAGGAAGAAGGAATCTGTTATGATCGATGGACATGGGAAGGATAGTCATATTGTGTCACTGTCAGAACCGGCAGTAGAACATGCAAAAGAAGGGCATTAGGTGATAAAGGTATTGAGAGAGTAGTACAATTCTGCAGTTACTTTGTTTAATAACTTGCAATGCAAAACTTACATATGAATCCGGAGAAAGATGAAAATGGAAGAATGAACATTTGTTGAGATACAAAAGGATAAGAGCATATTGAATTCCCGCTCAATCCAGTAGTCTCTACATCTTAGATTCTCAAATAATGATGTGGCACACCCAGCATTAGCCTCATTGTAAACCCAGTACAGGAACTAATAACTTATAAGCTTTGGAGGGCCAAAGGGAACTGCGTGGAACTGGAATATTTACATGTTTCTTTTCTCTTTCTTTTTTCGTGATTAAGCTGAAACTAAGTTAGAAAAAATGGAAGTAGGCTTCAACTTGCAGTGTTTCAGTCCATGTATGAAGTCATAGAATCTGTAGGAGCTACCTCTTCTTTTAATTCTTCTTCTTCCAATGAGTCTTGATCTAACTCCAAAGTTGTGGCATTGAGCGGACCTTCGGGGGCTCCAAAAAGAGTAGAAAATATCTGTCTGTGGCATTCATCGCAGAAACAGAAATAGGAGAAGTGTCCCTCATTGGGAAGCTTATGCACTGTAGCCCCTTGCACAAGCCGGCGAACAAACTCAGCAGTGGATGGTGCAACCACCTGATCATCCATTCCCTGCTTCAGCAGAACGAGTTTGATAAGAAACAGATTAAATTGAAAACATTTATAAAAGGGCCAATGCTCAACATCAGAATATACATAAATTGAAAAACAAGTATAACTACTTTTATATCAAAATCTTGCTTGCATAATGGATAATATGGGAGGGAATTTTATGTTTTCTTTAACAAAACCAAGAAATAAAAGAGAATTTGATGGTAAAGAAGACAAATATACCTCATTTCAGAATCTCCTACAAGCCTGCTATCATCATATTGGTTAATAAAGAATAGATTGCAAAGGAAGAGATGGGAAAACCTGCCAAATATGTATAGGACCGAGAAATCCCTCCAACTCTCGATCAGGTTGACTGTATGTGGACTTGATCCAAGCAAAGATGCCTTTAACCAGACGCCTCCTGTGCACCTGAATGTCTGAAAGGCTGAAACCCCAGCTTGACACCTGTAATGCTGCCTCTTCTATAAATGGCTTTGGATTTCCTTGACGAATCGATTCCTCTACATCTCTCTGCCAAAACTCTTCAAATATTGGCTCCTCTACCAATGTTCTATCCTGGATAATCCAACATGAATTGTCATGATAAAAAATGAAACTGTTTTTCAGTTGTAACACTCAAGTAAATCATTAATTAGAAGGAAACAGAGCTTTTAATGCTAAAACTTATCTCCCATTTCTATCATTTTGTGGGAAAAATCTCTCTGTTCTTTCTTATTGTGGAAGAGGTAACTTCCAAATTTCAGAAAAAGTAGAAAATATGAAAATATGGTCACCCAAAAAGATCCAGTGAACTCAAAATAGATTTTGCTGTGGACAGAATCTTAAAGAAGAGGGAAAAACAGAAAGAAAGAAACAAGCAAATACTGCCGTTATAGATAGATTTTGACAATCTTCAGAACCACCACTCTGGGATGTCCTTTTCACCATCTCAACATGGAAGAAAATTTCACTTACTTCACTGATTATGCAAAATAATATGAATATTAAGCCATTTGTTCCTGGCATAACATCATGCGAATTGGGCAGCTTTACAAACTTCTTAAATAAGGGCAACACCAAATTAGGCTATCATAGCCAGTCCAAAACCAACTAAATCAGCTGATTTACAGTGCGGGAATTGGTGGCAATTACAAACTGGCACGTTCATTCTCTATACACTAATAATAATAATAATAATAATAATAATAATAATAATAAAGGAAAATAAAACATTTTAACAAAATGAAACACAGAAACTCCACAGATCACAAAGAATACATTTCATGCTGAGAAAAAAAGAAAATAAAATTAGTAAACGAAGGTTTTGTTGTTGTCGTCATCTACATAACTCTAGTGTGCATCCGATCGAATGCAATCAAAAGGAGTTTAAGTACTCTAGTCAGATGGCTACAACTCCATTGGAAGTTATGAGTCACATCCATTTCAAGTGTTTTTGGGACTTCAAAAGAAAACTGAGAGATGGCATTAGAAATTAACTAAACCTATTACTTTCACTTCTGCTTTAGACAAAAAGAAAATAAAATACCTTTTTTTCCAATTTAAATGCTAACCACTTCTCAAGCTGACCATGATATCCAGATAGGAAGCTTCGCCGGTAGAAATAAGTAAGGAGCCTAGGAAACCTCCGAGCTAAAAAGTACATGAGTTTCCTTCTTAGAGTCCACTTCTCCCAGATTCTATATCTCTCTTCCTTTGTCATGCTTGGATCATACGGATTAACAATTGGAGCAACCATGGCTGCACCTGCAAGATAAGCTCAGTATTTAAATGGAAAGGATCATAGGCATGAATCGAAAGGGACAAAGAATACTGCCCGGCCACCTACCCAGAAATAATATAAAATGTAAATAACTAATGCTTGTCACTTAATTCTTTTCAAGGAATATATATATATATATATTGTTGCTCATCCGGTTAATTCCATGCTAAGATCAAGTTGGCATTTTCATAGGAATTAAATATAAAAGTTCAGTATTTTCTTAACTACCGTAGAACTCTGGGACCAAATTTTTCACGTACCTGCTAGTCTATCAGGAATGTATCTCATTGCAGCCCACGCATGCATGCCTCCACCAGAGTACCCCAACACCCAGAACTTGCCATTGACACCAAGAGCATCTGCTATTTGTGACATATCCTGGGCTGAAGAGTTGAGATTTCTTTTGGGATGAGGGTCACTCTCACCAAAACCAGGGAGATCATATGTTACCAAGCGGATGCCAAACTCGTTCAACAATGATTCGCTAACTCCAGGTATTCCTGTACAAACATCAACAGATAAATACAGCATTGGATGTTGACTGAAACTGAATAACATGAAAGTTCAGTTTTCTATACAGTAGTTAGCCCAGTGTTTCCACCTTACCTGCAAGCCTTGAGGAAAGAAAGGAATGAGGAGAAATCAAGGAGAATCTTGCTCTGTCGGCTGGAACACCTTGTTCACGGTATGCTATCAGCCTTCCATCTGAAAGCTGAATATGAGCAGCACTAGGGGGGTGTATGGACACTTTCTTTGGCATTGACTTTGGAATCCGAGGTTCAGTATTTACACTTAGAACTGCACATCTTTACTTGAGTTAAGAAGTGTTAACATATACAAGTAAGGAAAGAAAAATTAAAGAAAATGGATAATGATCTTGATAAAATGCAAAGGACATCAGAACAAAAACTGATATATTTCTGTATTCTTTTCTTCATGCTGTCATATGTCAGATTGCACATCCAAGTCCAAAAGTATTTCTAAAAATTGAAAACGAAGTATAACTTCAAATTTTATTAAAAGCAATTTCACAGTAGACTTAAAGAAAATAACAAGAAACTCTAACCAAGAAGAAAAAGAATATAAGAAACGGGTAAAATGGAGATTTCTTCAAGCAATAGATACATAGCTAAGAAAACAGTGATGTTTCATAATTGAGCAAGGAACATACAGAATATAGCAACTAGATTCTAAAAAATGAAGGATTATTGTGTACACAAGTTGAAGGTCAACTACCCTGGAAATAATAGCATACAATAGTAGAAACAACATGGTATGATACATGTTGATCTGTCAAAGCATATTTAAACTATCAACTAGCTTTGTGTTCTTAAATGAGTAAACTCACTCTTGTAGGTTGTGTCTCATTACATTTTGACCTAATTCATTGAATTGCATCTCAATATGAATAAACTAGTCTCAACACCAGGATATGAATACTTTCTTCTGGTGATTGAAGAATAAATTGAGTTTTGGAACTTATATAATGAGATTTATGACATTTTTCTGATGCCTTTATAACAACTAAATTATCTAGAGTTTATCTTGACCCAAAAAAGCATGGAGTTTGTATTACCAAAAGTGATGACTGTGTGCTGCAATAATGGCCTTTTTATTTAAAATTGATGATATTTTTTTTCTTCTCCTTTTTTAATTTGATGGACAGATGTCTGTAGGTTACCATTCCTCTACATCAACAATTTTTCCTTCCAAATAACACAACAAGAGTAGTCATATCTGAAGAAGTTGAGTCTACAGAATAGAGATTTAACAGAACTGGTAGAGATTTCTTTCTGTTTATTGATGTAATTCCATTTCCTTTTTCCTTGTCTAAGCAAAATTTAAAATAATTTTAAAAAAAAATGCATGAAGATGATATAAGGGACTCTGTAAAATATGAAGGCGATTCACGAGCACTGGTTGCCGAAAGAAGCACTTTGATCATTTATTCCAGAATTTTGGGATGAGCGCGACTAATGGATGAAATCAAAATAGTTTTTGGAGGAATCAAAGGGAACTGAGGGGAGTAGAACTACGGCCATGAGGAACAAAAGCAATAGTGTCGAAGATAAACTTAATGGGTACGCTGCAAGACTCACTCACAATGATTCATGCGCTCCAATAGGAGAATTAACCAACGATACAGGAGACATCAAGTTAGCCCAAACCGCGCCACTAAAGAACAAGCAAAACAGGAATTACCTGAAAATGCAATAATGAATACGGAAAAAACCACAGGCCAAGCATGGACGGGATCTCGATCTTCTGGCAAGAACTCGTTCAAAAACCTCAATCTCCCTGAAACCTTAGCCCAAGGCCCTCCTAACGTCTGAACAATGTATGAATCTTCATTCCCGAGGCTCTGCTGCACTACATCCCTGCATCCTTTCGCCAGCTCCCGAAGCATTTCCGCCGACGCCATAAAAAAACCTTTAATCTGATCCTTCACGCTTTCCGTCACAACCTCATCACCACCACCACCGTCGCCGACATAATCCGCCGCTCTGAATTCCACTCCGGCCGTTGCTGCCGCATCGAATCCATCGCCGGGGTACGGTGTCACCGTATCCTCCATTAGACTAGCCAACTCCTCTTGCCATGTCTTCAATTTCGTCATTTCCGCCATTTCGATCCAAACAGTCTAAATCTCGAGCATAACAGGCATTCAGCTCCCCCAAATTTCAGGCACTCACAATCGAACCACAGTAATTGCTACAGCTTCTCTATTGGTGCTGTATCTCCAGTGGCGTGATCTTGAAGCTTGATTAAAAACCCTACTAGATCATTAGTCAATCGACGAGATCCGTCCAAAAGCGTAAGAGAACGACCAAAAGTAGAAACGAAAAACAAATAAGTAAATAAAATAAAGAGGAATCTAATTCTCGCTTTTTCTTTCGGACGAAAACGTGGATGCTGAAACCGTTACTACAAGGCCATTCGTACCGGTTTCCTATGCGAATGCTACTTTATCCGTCTTCGCCATTAATGGCCGTCTTCGAGCTTTTATGTCTCTACTGTGAGTGTAAGCGAGCGAGAAAGTAAGTGAGACAGAGAGAGGGAGAGCCGGAGATTTGCGTGATCACAGATAAGCAAAGGAATGAGGATAGAAGGTTGAGATCGTGCCACGTGGAATAACTGCTCATTATTATATATATATATATATAATTAACTACCGGTTACCGATAGTGGGGTGGGTGGCTATGTGAGAATCAACAGACGTGGACACCTGGAATTGCCGGTTGCAGTGTAGGTACGGCGCTTTACAGCATTGAGAACCAGTGCCGGGGCGCCGGCCTCGCTCGTGCATGTGACAGGAATGTTGTTTGCGGGTAGTCGACGCAGTAGTTAAAGCCACTTTGATACGGATAGCTGCATGGTACCGACTTCGCCACAAAAGTTTTTAAAAAATATTAATCTTATTTGTTTAA